>PVIC010007572.1:0-50581 GCA_004025085.1 Thryonomys swinderianus | reverse complement strand
CTAGTTTTAAATTTTTGGAATCAAATATGACTATAGTATTACATGTTTTCTTGAGAGTAAGTTATTTTACACAGTAACTTAAAAACTGAAGAACTTGGGCCAGAGGGTTAGCTCAGTGGTTCTGGCACCTGCCTCGCAAGCGCAAGGTCCTGAGTTCGATCCCCAGTAATCACATACAATGCTGGGCGTGGTGACTCATGCCCACCAGCAATCAATACCAGACACCAAAGTGCTGGGCGTGGTGGCTCATACTTGTCATCCCAGCACTCGGGAGGCAGAGACAGGAGGATTGCTGAGTTCCAGGCTTGCCTGGGCTCCATAGTGAGCTCAGGGCCAGCCTGAACTACAAAGCGAGACCCTGTCTCAAAAAAAAACTGAAGAACTTAAAAAACAGTTTTTGAGAAATACATGGTGTGGATAGTAGTACTGTAAAGCCTTTATAGTTTGAGAGCTGTTGAGAAAGGAAGCAAAATTCAAGAGTAATATTTGGTGGCAGCAAATTTGTTTATGCAGACTGGCAAATTCTGCATAGTAGAAATTATGTAATTCCTTAATTTTCCTGGTTAATAAGTTACAAAGTTTGAATTGGTAAATCAAAGAATGCACTTCTATGAGTCTTTTAAATTCATTATTGTGAGGTAAATATGAGAAGTTCTTTGTGGTGGAGGAGAGTGAGTGTCAAAAGTGTAACATGATACTGGCATTATTTTCAGTCAGGAAAGTATAATTTAGTATTTCTCTAAAAGAGAGCTGTACTTTGAAGTGGTAGAAAGTATGAATATGTTCAAGATAGGGTTGATACTTATTACACTAGGCCCTCTTTACCTGTCGTAGAGCATGCCAGTCACTGAAATGAGCTTAGCAAAAGAGTTCATACACAAGCAGCAACCAGAGTGTGGAGACAGCATGTCTCAGTGTACCACTCTGAGGAGAAGTTGCAATGGCTGTTTATGGGATAAAGAAGCAGGGTCATCTGTGGTTTGGGGAAAAGTGATCAGAGGTAAGGAAGAGTGACGTGGTTTCTGCAAGTGTAATAAACTATCACTTTCTGTGGAACAGAGTTCAGAAAATACAGGTGTTAAAGTGATTGGAGGCAAAACAGAAAAGTCATTCATAAGACACCATTTAGTCTTCAAGTTCATGAAAAATAACTGAGGTAACTATTGGTTTCATGATGTCACTGGTGTTATCTTTAGCAAAGCTATTGGCAGCCTAATATTTTGTAATTTCATGGTCAGTACTGTCACTTTTTTTCAGTGCATTATTTTTTTTTAGTTTATGTGCTGCCAAAGTGAGCGCTGCATTTTTTTTAATTTGAATATTTTATTGGTATGGTATATATACATACCTTTTTTTTTTTTTTTTTTTGAGACAAGGTCTCGCTTTGTAGTTCAGGCTGGCCCTGAGCTCACTATGTAGCCCAGGCAAGCCTCGAACTCAGCAATCCTCCTGTCTCTGCCTCCCGAGTTCTGGGATTACAGGTGTGAGCCACCACACCCGGCACTAATACATTTTTTTTTTTTTTTTTTTTTTGAGACAGGGTCTCACTTTGTAGTTCAGGCTGGCTCTGAGTTCACTATGTAGCCCAGGCAGGCCTCGAACTCAGCAATCCTCCTGTCTCTGCCTCCCAAGTGTTGGGATTACAGGCGTGAGCCACCACGCCCGGCTATATACATATTTTGATCACATACAATATTGAGAATTTGTACCAGCATATGACCCAATTTAATTATCTTTTTTTCACTCCCCCACCTGTCATAAAATCCCCCCCATATACATAAGTTTTGTTTCCCTTTTATTACCATCATATTTTTTCTTTCCCTTGTTACTTACCCCTACACCCCATTTCCTTTGAATAGTTTCTATTTCACAATATCTACTGTATATTCTAGAGCTCATTTACATATTCAGTTTCTCATACCAGAGAAAAGATACAATATTTACAGATCTGTGACCTATTTATTTCACTTATGAGTATGTCCTGAAGGTACATCCATTTGAATATAAATGACTCATTTGAATATAAATGACTTTCTTACGGTAGAGTAATACTCCCATTTTATAGAAAAACTACATTTTCTTTATCCATTCTCCAGTGGATGGGCATTTGGGTTGTTTCCAAGATTTAGCTATCACAAACTGAGCTGCAATGAACGTGGATGCACACATGTTGCTGTGATATGAAGCTTTTAATTCTTTCATGTACATACCTAGCAGGGGAACAGCAGGGTCAATTTTAGTCTGTATAGCTTTCTGTTCTGAGTCTAAGATTCTGTTTTTCCGAGACTTTTGAGTTCCCTCCTTCTAGGGATTACCCCTTAGTTAGACTTTAGTATAGCTCAGAGGAACTGATGTTCTATAAAACATATAAGAATTAGAAGTGGGCCGGAGGGTTAGCTCAGTGCTTCCGGCGCCTGCCTCGCAAGCGCAAGGACCTGAGTTCGATCCCCGGTAACCACATATAATGCTGGGTATGGAGACTCACGCCCACCAACAATCAATACCGCATACCACAATGCCGGACGTGGTGGCTCACGCCTGTCATCCCAGCACTTGGGAGGCAGAGACAGGAGAATTGCTGAATTCGCGGCGGTTTGCCTGGACTACATAGTGAGCTCAGAGCCAGCCTGAACTACAAAGCGAGACCCTGTCTCCAAAAAGCAAAAAAAAAAAAAAAAAAAAAAAAGAATTAGAAGTGATGAACTTATTAGGAAAATACTTGGCAGTAATGAAAAACTTCAGCTGCAGTCTGATTTAAATGTTATAAAGGACATATGGGAGCTCAATAGAATGAGGGAAATAAAAAAGACGAAGATGGCTGGTGTAAATAAGATGAGGGCTGCGGTGCTGGTTATCTGGCATTTACCAGGTTCAGGGCTCTATCTTCTCATTGAGTGCTAGAGTCAAGGTCTTCTTTTGATGATTTTTCTTGGAGTCATAGTTACTTTCTCATCGCTAGGAGAAAATACCTGACACTGAAGTTGAAGGAGAATAGGTTATTTTTAGCACACAGTTTGTAGATGTGTCCGTCCAGTCAGCTAGCCTGGGATGGGGTGGCATGGCAGATAGACATGGCAGAGGAGAAACAGTTCATGGTGTGGCAGACAAGAAGAAGTAAACCTTTTGTTACTTTATTTGTATCCCGTCCCAGCTTCAAGCCTATTGGTTGGTGCCACCCAAAACTAGAGTGGGTCTTTCCATCTTAGTAAATCTACCACCCACACCCAGAACTATGCTAAACAATCAAAGGACTACTTTAGTGACTACTGTAGTAACCTAGATCTGTGACCGAGCTACTATAGTCCCACTGTGAGCTCATGGAGCTTTGGAGGCCATCTAGATACCTGCTCTAGCACAGAATCGCTTTCAGGTACTTGGCAGATGCCTCTGAGCCTTAAGAGATACATATTCATGCTTTTCAGGCATAAGAGAAGGTTGTGGCCTATTGAGGTTGGCTGCAGTGCTACCTTTTAGAAATGAATTAACTTTAAACTGTTAGATTTACATCTTTTTATTTTCATTCCCAAGAATATTTACATGAAAAGACCTAAAACACACAAAAGCTCAATGTTAGCTACAGGGATACTTGTTTATACATCAGCTAAATGTGACAATAGTGTTTTGGCCTCAGGAAAAAAGAGGAAAAAGATTTTAAAGAATAAAAATTAGTAGCTGGAGATTTAGCTCAGTGGTTCCAGCACCTGCTTCGCAAGCATAAGGCCCTGAGTTCTATCCCAGTAACCACATACAATGCTGGGTGTGGTGATTCACGCCCACCAGCCATCAATACCATATACCACAGTGCCAGGCGTCGTGGCTCAGGCCTGTACTCCCAGAACTCGGGAGGCAGAGGCAGGAGGATTGCTGAATTCAAGGCTTGCCTGGGCTACATAGGGAGCTGAGGGCCAGCCTGAACTACAAACTACAAAGTGTCTCAAAAAAAAAAAAAATTAGTTTTCATGCACTTATTATGGATGCAATGTGTAAAACCAGTAAAAAACATTTTCCCATAACTATTCAGTCAATTAATTTTGGTCCTACAGGGTTACTAAATATTTAAAATTGGCTGTTTGTTTCCAGGAATAGCATTGTCCTTACAGCAAATAAAAATTTAATGATATTCACCAAATAAAAACCTGCATTCTAAATAGATTTAAATGTAAGCAGTGTAGAAATGTATTGACAGTTTTTTGTTTGTTTGTTTGTTTTGAGACAGGGTCTTGCTTGGTAGTTCAGGCTGGCCCTGAGCTCACTATGTAGCCCAGGCAAGCCTGGAACTCAGCATTCCTCCTGTCTCTGCCTCCCGGATGCTGGGATTACAAGTATGAGCCACCACGCCCAGCACTGTGGTATGTGGTGTTGATTGCTGGTGGGCATGAGAGCCACTGAGCTAAATCTCGGCCCTTTGCTTTTTGAGACAAGGTTCTCTTAGGTAGTCCAGGCTGGCCTTAAACTTACTATGTATCACAAGCTGGCCTAGAACTCCTGACAAACCTCCTGCCTCAGCCTCCCAAGTGCTGCTGATTATAGATATGCACCAACACACTCAGCTTTGACTTTTAGTTTTTATAAGTTTTTTTTGAAATTTGAAAAGATTTAAAATATTTCATCTTTTTCCCCACAGTTGCTAAAAGTAGGTTGTACGTAGTGTGGCTTCAGATAGTCTCCCTTCTACTTACTCCATTAAGTCTTCCACTTTCCAGAAATTTGAATGTAAGCTACTCTTTATTGGAACTCGCATTGGCTTCTGTTTGGATCTTTGGATATGTTAGTGTATTTCAGTATTTTAGGACGTTTTAATTCAAGCCTTTGGCCTACAGATTTGTCACATCTATTAAAATTAAATAAAATTTTATATAATCCTAATTTATATAGTAAGTACACAAAGATTTCTAACACAAAACTATATCTAACCCAAAAATCTTTTTTTTTTTTTTTTAACTTTCCTGTGTATCTTCTGATGGATTTTTCCTACACCTACCAAGAAAAAACACTTGAGGGAGCATGTTTGTTTTTGAGACAGTGTCTTGTTCTGTAGTTCAAGCTGGGCCTGAGCTCTCTATGTAGCCCAGGCAAGCCTCAAACTCAGCAATCCTCCTGCCTCTGCCTCCTGAGTGCTGAGATAACAGCCATGAGCCACCATGCCTAGCACTGTGGTATGTGGTACTGATTGCTAGTGGGCATGATTTTGTTGTATTTGGGTACTGGGGATCAAATCAGGGACCTTGCACTTGCTAGGCAGGCGCTGGAATCCATGAGCTAGATCTCTGGCCCGAGTGAGCATTTTTTAAAAGTTTAGAATAGTATAATGGGCAATGTGTACCTTTTACCTTTGTTATCTAATGGTAAGTGTTTTCTTCTTTTTGCACTTCTTCATTAGTCACATTTCATTTTGGAAGAATCCTTTATGAGTAAGTTGTAGACATGATGGTTCATCTATAAATATTTTAGCATATAACCAATGTCCTAGTCAGGAAACATTTTTCTATTATCTATATCATCATCATGCCTAATACATTTCATACTGAGCAGTACAGTACCTCTCTTCTTACATTTAGATTTCCTTATTTATCTTTCAAATATCCTTTATCCTTGGATCAATAGGTAGGTACTGTGCATATTTTCAGGTTGTCAATTTGCAGTGAAATCAGATAGGCAGTATAATGCTACTTTTTCGAGGGATGTCAGAAAATATTTTAGTAAGCTATTTAAATGTGATTTTTTTATGTGCTTCAAAGTAAAAGTTATTTTGAACAAAATACCCATTTAAGCTGGATATGGTGGGATAGGCCTATGATTCCAGTAACCTCAAGTTAGAGGCTGGCCTGGAATACATAGTGAGACCATGTCTCAGAAAAATATAATTCATCCCTATAGTTTATCATTAAGGTATTGGATGTAGGGTTAAAATGTTGCCTTCATACATGTTGTCTTAACCCTAGATAGATTACTGAAGGGTGTGAAAGACAAAAGCATTTGAAAGATTGTATCCTTTCATAGCAAATGTTTGTGAGGTTCACAGTAATTCTGTTGTAGTAGCACTTTGCTTTGTAATTACCCCCAATCTTTTTGGATTAGCCATAATGTTACCCTGAGTACAATATTAAATAACATTTTGGCTTTGAAAGCAATTAGGCTATTCCCTGAATAATTAGGGACCTATACTAATGTATTACCATTTTGATATTTAATTTGACATGCAAACACATTTCAGAACTATATATGTATATAATAGTATTTTTAAAATTAAAAATACAATGATTCTTTGTCATAGAGATATGAACAAGTGATCAACAAATTATATACAATGATACTTTGTAACTGTAAAAGCAGTCTTTGCTTAGTAGATTAAGTGGATAATTTTCTTCAAGATAGTTTTTACCAGAGTCAACTTCACTAGAAACAGAAACAGAACATGTACACAGACCATTCACCACACAAACATAGAGGAAATAGTAAGAACTTTTCTATAAAGTTCATGTGACCTCACAGGTGAGTGTTGCCAGAGCTTTAAAAATCTATTGGTACAATAAGCACTTAAGACCATAATGCAAGGAAAAACATCTTCCAAATTTCTTTTTTAAATAACTGTGAAATTTCAGAATCTAACAATGTATGACCAAAAATGAAAAGTTGCTGGCCAGTGTCAATTATAAATATTGTCACAAAATTCTTTTTTTTTTTTTTTTTTTTTTTTGAGACAGGGTCTTGCTTTGTAGTTCAGGCTAGCTCTGAGCTCACTGTGTAGCCCAGGCAAGCCTCGAACACAGCAATCCTCCTGCCTCTGCCTCCGGAGTGCTGGGATGACAGGCGTGAGCCACCACACCCGGCACTGTGGTATGTGGTATTGATTGCTGGTGGGCATAAGTCTCCAGCCCAGCATTGTATGTGGTTACCAGGGATCAAACTCAGGACCTTGCGCTTGTGAGGCAGGTGCTGGAACCACTGAGCTAACCCTCCGGCCCTGTCACAAAATTCTTAAAATGTTAGTAAATAAAACCTAACAGGCCAGTAGTAAAAAAAAAAAAATCATCATAAACAAAATTAGATTTGTTATGCAATAAATTATTTACATAATCTCATATTAATAAAAGAAAAATCAGTGTCTAAATATATATAAAATGTATTTGACAAAATTCAGTAACCTATTTATTCTTGAAGTATTGACTGAAATCTTAGTGGAGAAAAATGAGAGATATTTCTACTAGAGTCAGACAAAAGACAAGCATAACCACTGTCGCCACAACTCTTTAGAATTGTGTTTGAGTTATGGAAATACTGGTAACAGTAGACCAGAGGCAGGGATATGCTGACTGACACTATAGGGAACTGGCCATAAAAATCTAGAGTCATTGAAAATCTATAGCCATTGAAAATCTATAGCCAACCGATTATAGTTTAAAAGATGTTTAAGAGACATAGTCATTATATACTATGTTTATACATTTTTAGATCTATAATCTTCTAATAATGTAATCTAAAATATTTATGAGAAGTTGAATGTCTGAATACTGATATTTGATAAGGGATCATGGTTCAGTTGTGATAATGCTATTTAGCATGTATGTAGTTTTAAAGAGCACTTACAGAAATGCATAACATTTTCATGAATATACTGAAAAGATATCTTTAATATTTGCTTCAAAATAATTAGGGAGGTGAGATGTGGGATACAGAGATGGATAGAGTTAAAACATGTCATGTGTTGATGATTAGGGCTGGAAGTAGGGGATATGTAGAATTTACTAAATTACTCTATTTTTATGTTTACTATTTTTTATAATAAAAAGTTGGCCAAGTGTGGTGGCACACAATTGTGTTCCCAGCATTCTGGGAGGCTGAAGTAGGAGGGTCTCAAATTTGAGTCCAGTCCGAGCAGTTTAACAGGATCCTGCCTAAATTAGAAAATAACATAGAAAAGACTGGGCATTGTAGCTTGCTCAGTGCAAAAGCCCTAGTTTCATTTACCAGCAAAGAGTCAACCAGTCAGCTATGCGCATTGGTAGTGTTGCAGCCAGTCAGGTTTCTCTAAGGTGTGATTAAAGTTTTCCTCAAATCAACCTGTCCTAGTCTAGTCCTTACTTGCCATTCACTTTAAGCTTAACCTTTTGGTAAGTATAGGCTTGAAGGGCCTATGTCCACTAGCACAGGAACATAGGCTTTCTTTGGGTCATATAGAAACTATTTTAATTTGCAGATTTTCTACTATAAAAGTTATTAAAAAGTAGGTCAACATTTTATAATCTTGATGTTGAAGACTTAGTCTCTGATATCTTACTGAGTAAGCAAAGCCTTGATTTGGCTTTAATAGTGAGAGCTCAGTTAAATTAAAATGAAAGGATCATTATAAAAGTTTTAGCTTCTTTTTAAAGTGTTTTCTTTAAAATTGCTTAATGTGGCGAGAATCACAGGTTTAAATTTTTCACATTTTTATACCAAATCAAAATGTGTTGCCTAATGTCTTACTTTAATGTTTTCCAGATGGACTTAATGCCTTTTATTAACAAGGCTGGTTGTGAATGTCTTAATGAAAGTGATGAGCATGGATTTGACAACTGTTTGAGAAAAGATACAAGCTTCTTGGAATCTGACTGTGATGAACAGGTAATTGAGTTCATAAGGCTTCTAGGGATTATCACTGTCACTCTTGTTTCTCCTGTTCCTATCTCATGGTTTTTGTTTTTTATTCCAGATGGTCACTCATTTCTTTAGTGTAAAGGTTTAGTTAACTCCTGTCCTTGTGTCATCCAAACTCATTCTTTTTCTGTTCTTCTGTGGCATGTGAATATGTAAGTGAGAGGTGGTGCCCTAGGGAAAAGTGCAGAACTTTTGAATTAGATCCACTGTTGAGTTTGGTTCTCCTGTTTGTCTTTTATTATCTTTTTGTTTGCCCTTTACAAGTAAGTTTGTGTCTGAGGAATAGAGACTGATTAGATGAACAGTCCATCTATGGCTATTTCTTCACTTCCAGATAGAAAACCACTTTTTCCTGTGCTTCTCTGCGTTGCCATTGCCACAGAGCAAGTAGGGTGTAACCACTTGGGTCAAGCTATCTTTTCTTTCATCTGGGTGTTTTGTTCCCTGATGTATTTTGTTCCATTGTCTCTTGTTTGTCCCCATTCTAATTCATTCTAGTTGTATATTGTCATAGTTATTTCTTCAGATTATTCATCTGCATATTTCTCTTGCCTAAGAGATGTCTTTCTGATTTGACCTGTGTTTTGGCTTTCCATTTTCTCACATTTCACCTGCAGTTCAGTTCTCTATAGATATTATGCTTACTACTTTTTGACACCCAATTATGGGTGCTGTATAAAGTGAAGATATAATTAAATGAAATAGCCTGGTTGTTATCTTAGACCACAGTGTAATTCTGAAATAATAAATCTAAACCAGTGTTTATTACAGCTTTGAGAGTCATTTGCTCTGTATTTCTTGTGAATGGTATAATGTGATGATGTGTATCAGCAGGGCTGATTATAGCCTCTGAAATCTTTCTGCCAGGGAAAGTCTTTTTTTCCTGCCAGGGAAGCATGGATACTTAGGTCAAACACAGTGTTGGCTGGAAAGTTGAATGAATGACTCAAAACTTCTGAAAGGTGCTTATCCTGGCAGTATTTTCCATCCAGTTCCCTTCACAGCTTTCCAGATTCATTTAGTTTAGTAACTTTAAGATGGAACATTGAAGGGTACTGTAGAGCTATAGAAGTCCCTCCAACTGTTCTTTCCTCTGTCTCTCCCCCCTCCTTCTTTTCCTCTTTCTCTTTTCACTTTGCATTGAACTCAGGGCCTTGTGCATGCTAATTATGTGTTATGCCAACTGAGTTAAACCTCTAGACCTCAAGAGTCCTATTTTGGATTTTAAATCAGAGATCGTTTGAGGGCTAATCCCATTAAATCTGTGCATCACCTTCAAACTACTGAGTGATGTGGATAAATGCTATTGATACAAGCCATCCAGAAAAGCTGCATGCTATAATAGTTTAAATTTTGTTTATTTTTCCAGTACCAAGGATTGAACTCAGGACCTTGTGTTTGTGAGGTAGGCATGGTGCCCTGAGCTAAATTACCAGCCCTTAAATTTTAATTTGAAGATTTTATTTGGTTTTTTAGGGGCTGGAGATTTAGCTCAGTGTTTGCTGTGCCTGTCTGGCCAAGTACAAGGCTCTGAGTTTGATCCCTAGTTCTGCAAAAGAGGAAAAGAAGAATGAATTAGCACTGGATTGGGAGCTCCAGGACCCCTAATGGAACCACAGAGCTACTCCTTGGACTATGGATTTAGCTCAGTGGTTCTGGTGCCTACCTCAGAAACACAAGGTCTCTAATTTGCTCCCTTGTACAAAAAAAAAAAAAAAAAAAAAATTGCTACTCTGATTTTTTGCAAAGCAGGTTGCTTGCCAGTTTATAGGTCACAGGACTTTAGGTTCTTATGGTTAATTTTAGTATATTACCTCCATTAATTTTTCTTTTTATATTCTCTCAAGTAATTGATGTTGGTATTTACCAAATGTCATTTTAATCAAGTTATGTTCACTTACTGATTTTTCATACTGCATTGGTTTTGTTGGATGAATTAAGTTTTTCTGCCTCATTCTACTTATGTGTTAATGTGTATTCAAGGTGCTCAAGACCTTCTTTATAATGAAACTCTTTTTCTCACAGCTACTTATTACTGTGGCTTTCAATCAACCTGTTAAACTTTATTCCATGAAATTTCAAGGACCAGATAATGGTGAGTAAAGTACAGCTTTATTTTAAACTAACTGCTCTGTTAGATCTGTTAGCACATATTTAAAACTTTTTATTAAAAGGGTAGATATCTGAGCTGGAGATTTAGCTCAGTGGTTTCAGCACCTGCCTAGCAAGCTCAAGATCCCTGGTTTGATCCCCTGTAACCACATACAATAATACTGGGCATGGTGACTCACACCCACAGCAATCAGTACCACATACCACAGTGCCAGATGTGGTGTCTGTAATCCCAGCACTCAGGAGGCAAAGGCAGGAAGACTGCTGAGTTTGAGGCTTGCCTGAGTTTCATAGTGGGCTCAGGGCCAGCCTGAACTACAAAGCGAGACCCTGTCTCAAAAAAAAAAAAAAAAGGTAGATATAGTTTGGTTTAGGAATGACTAAATTTCTTTTTTAAAGAATATAAATAAATGTGCAGATACTGTGAAATTCTTAGGGATTGAAAGTATGAAAGAAATGGAACTTTAAGTTTATTTCATTTCTAAACTTTGATTTTAAAATTTGTTTCCCCTCATCTGCAAACTGCTGAATCTTTCCTTCTAATTCTACATTTGAAAAAGCCATTTATTAGCATCCAGAGTGGGAGAGATTCATTTCAAACTCCTTGTATTCAGATCAATAAAATTCAGGATACAGATCTTCCTATTTGTCTTCTATTAATAATGTTACCCCTGTGCACGTTAACATGATTGTGAAGACTTGAGATTTCTCTTTTGTAAAGCAAAGCATTTTTCTTTACCCTTCCTCTCCCTTTTACTTCTATCACTGTTGACTTTTTTGAGAACTGGGGAAGAAAAAGGGGCCTATGGTTTGTTGTTGTTTTAATTGATTGGGAAAAGCAGCCAACTCCATATTTACGAGATACCGTTTCCTATTTTGTGTTATTCTACATTTTTACATTAATAATTCATTAGTAAAATTATACTTTATTCTGAAAATGCAGTTAACCAAATGTTGTAGGTATGATCCCTAATATTCTTTAATCAGTCACAAAATATGGGAAATTAAGGATATATAGTGTTACCCACCACATTCCTGATCTAAAGGTGAAAATGGACAGTTTTTATGATTAATTGCATTTTAGTTTTATGTTATCACTGATGTTCCTTTACTTCTGAGTAATGAAATTTACCAGTTGTTGACCTGGCTCAGATGCTGTCTTCTATGAAAATTTGTTAGTGTGTTACTATCAAAATCCATCACCATCTTCCTTATACTTCCTCATTAGTCATGTAATTGAGGGTAGTGACTCTGTGTACACATGTGTATATGGATGTGTATGTATGCATTTTTTAAATGTATGTATGTATTTTAATCCTCTATTCCTAGGATTTACCATAGCATTGGCTAGGACAGGAAAATGAATATAAGTCTGTTGAGGGAGTGAGAGACAGCCCATCTGAATATTCAGGCTCATAAATCCTAACGGTGGAGGGCTGTGAATATGTGCATATGTGTGTGTTTGTGTGTCTGAATATACTAATAGGAGTGTAATGATCAAGGGAAAAAGTATAAGTGTGTTTGCAGTTCTTAGTATTTCATTGTACTCTCCCCATTTTGTAGGCCAGGGTCCCAAATATGTGAAGATTTTTATCAACTTACCCCGATCTATGGATTTTGAAGAAGCAGAAAGAAGTGAGCCAACTCAAGCTCTGGAGCTGACAGAGGATGATATTAAAGAAGATGGCATTGTACCACTTCGTTATGTTAAGTTTCAGAATGTTAACAGTGTAACAGTAAGTAGTATTCCATTAGGATATATGTAACAAATGTGTGGGTCCCATTGCTACCTTCATTAACCTGGGTCAGTGCTGGTGAACCTTTAAGAGCTTTTGGTGATACAACCTCCTGTGGCATGGTACACCATAGGCCACCACTGTCCTGGGCAGTTCTATATGATTTTTTAAAGTAGTGTTTATCTTAATAATTTGAAATGAGTAAGTGTATGGTGGACTTAACTACATTTTTTCTTTGTAATGAAGTCTGTCTTCTTAAAGAGGGAAGACAGGTTGATTTTGTAAGTATTTTTTGGCTTTAGTTTATTCATACAAGCACACACTTTTTTGTTTTGCTTTGATTTGGTGTTTTTTTTTTTTTTTTTGAGACGGAGTCTTACTATGTAGGTCAGGCTGGCCTCAGACTTTTGGTAGTCCTCCTACCTCATTCTCCTGAGTACTGGAGTTATAGGTGTACACCCCCATGACTAACTAGAGGCAGCATCTATTCTGAACTATTGTATTTTTCAAAATGCATGCAGAAAGGGCTGAAGATGTGGTCTGGTAGATACCTTGCCTAGCTTGCACAAGGTCCTGAGTTTGATTCCTTCACACTACACACTACACACACACACACACACACACACACACACACACACAATTCAAGTGAACAAGATCCCACATATTTGAAGAGTCTGTATGTAAAGCTTCTAGCTCTTTTCAAAGAGTGTTTAAATAAGAAAATGTGGTGTCTACCTTAAAAAAACTATGAAAGCATAGTACCTTTTTCTTGTTATATTCTAGATAATAGAATAGTTGCTTGAATATCAGAAAGAAACTGCAGAGACTTTGGTTAGTGAAAAATTAAGATTTTGATGAAATTATCAGCAGAAATCTGTCCCAGTGTAATCATGAATCCCACACTCTTTAAACATACTCTATAAAGAATTTTAGTTCTAATTATGACTCCTCTGAACTGTTGCACTAAATTAGCATGAACTTGTATATGTGGATGTCTTGCCATGCTGTCCCTGGAAAATGTGAGATTAGTGGGGAAAATTAGGAAATTAGCAGCCCTTTAGGAGGATGAGTGTAATTTAGATTAGTCCCTGTAAAGGACAGAAAATATTTTTATTACTATTCTAAAGAAATCAGTTGAGCTTAAAGGCATGTACATGAAAAATATTATGATTATAAACATAATTCTTTTTGTTTTGGCAGATATTTGTTCAGTCTAATCAAGGTGAAGAAGAAACAACAAGAATTTCGTATTTTACTTTTATTGGTACTCCTGTGCAAGCAACAAATATGAATGACTTCAAACGAGTAAGTTTGTTTAAATGATAATGAGAAGTAATAGCTTTAAATCATAAAACTTTATAAGGCTAAAATTAGAATAAATCCTCCTAATCTCATTTTGAAATATCTAGCTTTAGGAGTCTTTAATGAATATGATAGGTTTTAATTGAGTATTTTGAATGACATCTAAATGAGAGTAAAAATAATAGTCTGATTATAGAAGGTGTTGAAGAGTCATGGAAAAGTAGGAGTAACTTAAATCACTTGAAAGGAGTAGATTTTAAGAAATTTGCTGATTTCAAAATTTTGACTATCATTATTTCTGGTGAAAACATATTCAGTAATTTGATTAAAGATATAAACTCACTGTACCAACATGCTAACTCCCCAAATAGTGTCTGTATTGAAAGAACACACTTCAGTATACATTTACAGTGAATATGCAGACTTTCTCATATATTTTTAAAATTCTGTGTATGTTTTGTTTTTTTAAATAAAGATACAATCTTAAAATGTGCAGAAAATTTATCATATACAGCAAGGTGTGGTGATGCCCATCTGTAATCCCGGCACTCGGGAGGCCGAGGCAGGGGGCTTGCTGTGAGTTGATGAGCCTGGGCTCTGTAGTGAGTTCAAGGCCAGCCTGCACTGCAGAGTGAAAGCGAGGTCCTGTTTAACAGAAAACAAAAATAATGTACAGGTGCATGGGACTGTACAGGTGAGGACAAGCCCCTGTCATACACTTTGGACCAACTTCTAGTTTCTTTTCTGTAGGACGATTCTTAAGTATACAAACTGGTCATTGAAGTGCCATTGAAAGCTTCCCAGTAGCACACCACAGTTGTTACAGGCAGCTTTAATGTGTGGCAGCACAGGAGACGTAGGGTCACAGTGTTCATGATGGCTGCATCTGGCAGATGATGTAGGACTTGAGATAATTAGGGAAACAGATTCCCTGGGGCTGCCAATTCTTGGAGGAACAGATTCCCAGCAGACCGTTGTTTGGGGAATTGGAATTGTAGCACATCTTGCAAACACTTACTCTTTTAGGTGGTATCTGCAAATATGATTTAAATTGAGTTACAGAAGAATTAAATTGTATGACAATGAGTGGCCTTACAAAATTATATGCTGTTTTTATGCAGTTGAAAATTTTTGACAGTGGCTATTTTAACTGGTCATTTTTCAACTACTTTCTTCTGTTTCATAGCACAATTAACTTTTGAAGTTGGTATGTACTTTAACTGTTGTGTGTAGGTGTTTAACAGTTGTGTAACACCAGGTCAGAAGAAGCAGAGATTAAACACCTGTGTTTTACGATATATGTTTTCCTGGGAAATGTGTGAGAAACTAAGGCATTTTGGCTGTCTGCTCCTGCTGCATTGCCTTTCAGAATTAAGCGTCATTGGACTTGGCTTTCACTGTGCCTTGCATATTTTATTGGCTTAGTTCTTTAGTAAGATCAATTACCCTAAGTCTTCTTTCTTCTCACCACTAACTTGGCTCCAGTTTTCTATTTCTCACCTCAACTCACGCTATTTCACTTGAGTTTTTCCTGCAGGTCACTCCCACCCTATCTTGTGTGCCTGCATTGAATTGTAGTTACCCTAGTTAGTGTTGTTAATTGTGCATCTACTTATCTTGTCTCCACCTATTGTTTGTAACATCCTCGGCATATCACTTCTAGTTTACTCTCTTCTCTTTTTGACTGGCATGTGTCCTTTTTCGGGGTCTGTTTTAAAACAGCACAGTTATTAAACTTTTCTTGCTTGAGAATATTTGTGTTTATAACACTCAGTTGTTCATTTAACTCTTCACTTTATTTCACTTACTGAGAACAGTTTTCTAACTTTTTGGTCTCAGGTACCTTTTAAACTATGAAATAAGACTGAAGACCACAAAAAACCGATAATATGTAGTCTCTATCTATTACAAGTTAAAGCTGGAAAATTAGAAAAATACAACTAATAACATTAACAGCTGGGTGTGATAGCACACACTTGTAATCACAGCACCAGAGGCTGAGGCAGGAAGGTCATAGTTCCCTACCTTGGCGGGTTAGTGACTTAGTGAGACCCTGTCTCAGAATAAAAAATATAAAAGGCTTGGGGTGTAACTCAGGGGAAAGGCCCTGGGTTCAGTCCTTAGTCCGCCCTTCACCTACAACTGTTCAGCATTATTCTGAAAATAGTTTTGACATGGCAGACTTGCTGAAAGTGTATAGGGACCTCACACTGGAGTATACTTTTAAGAACTGCTACAAGAATATTTTGAATACTGTTACAGATTCCTTGTAGGTTTCCTGGGCTTTTTAGCCCTTTGCTTTTAAAGTTTAATGTTTAATTGAGTGATTTTTTTAATGTTAGTATTAAACTACATTCTGCTGTAGTTTCTGAGTGAGATTTGGTTTGATTGTAGTCATGCATGTCTTTTAGGATTATTTCTCAAAAGTAGCAGAGCCAGGGATTTAGCTTAGTGGTTCTGGCATCTGCCTGGCAAGTGCAAGGTCCTGAGTTTGATCCCCAGTACCACATACCACAGTGCTGGGCATGGTGGCTCATGCCTATAATCCCAGCACTCAGGAGGTAGAGGCAGGAAGATTGCTGTGCATTTGAAGCTTGCCTGGGCTACATAGTGAGTTCAGATCAGCCTGAACTACAAAGTGACACCCTGTGACAAAAAAACTGAAAAAAGTAGCAGCAAATCTTTCATTGTTTTTATATTGTGGCAAATAGAGTTTATGTTTAATTGAAATTGGCCCATTTGGTTCTGAATAAAGTTGTTCATTAATAATTATAAATGATTCTGGTTTCTATTGAAGGAAAAAATACATGGTCCCTAGGGTGAAGTATTAGTACAGTTATGATCTCTGTTAAGATTGTTGTTCTTGTAGGGTAACACACAAACATATGGAAAGTTAATCAAAACCTACGATCCTTTATTTTCTTTAAGAATATTCTCATACAGCCAGGCATGGTGGCTCACGCCTGTAATCCCAGCATTTGGGAGGCAGAGACAGGTGGATTGCTGAGTTCGAGGCTTGCCTGGGCTACATAGTGGGCTCAGAGCCAGCCTGAACTACAAAGCGAGACCCTATCTCAAAAAAAAAAAAAAAAAAGAATATTCCCATACATTGCAATCAAGTAACAGTTTCCCCTTCCTGATGATAACTGCAGAAGTATAAGAATATTTTGTGGAGATAAAGGATCTTTTTTGGGAACAGGGTTTTGCTATATAGTACAGACTGGCCCATAAGCCACTGTGTACCCCAGACTAGTCTCAAACTTGGCTGTGAACCTCCTGCCTCAGTCTCCTGAGTGCTGGAATTAGAGGTGTGTTGCCATGCCTACTGAATAAAAGGACTGAAGTAAGTAAGTTCTGAAAGCAGAATTATTTTGATGATGTAAAAGTTGTAATGATAACAAGAAAGAATGGGAAAGTAAGGAAGGGACAAGCGAAGGACAACACTTTTTTCCCTTGTTCAGTCAGTTTAAACTAAAAAAAAGCCTGGCCTGATGGCACACACTTGTAATCATCATACTGGGAGACTGAGACAGGAGAATTGCTGTAAGTTTGAGGCCAGCCTGGGCTACATAGTTAATGTCAGCCTGAACTACAGAGCGAGACCCTCAGAAAAAACAAATTAAAATAAAATGAAATGAAATTATACATAGCAATTAAAAGTTTGTCTAAAAATATATTTGGGATGTTTTTGTAAGCACAAGGAAGAAAGTTTTGATAACTTTTTTGTAGTAATGAGACCTGTGTAAAATGGTATAATGGATGATAGTTTTCAGTTTACAATTTATCTTCGTTTTCAGAATATCCCTGACTTGACCATTAGGTCACTGAGATAGTAGAAATTAAGGTAATACCTTTGTAATAGCCTTGGCTGCTATTACAACTTTAATGGGGTATACTTTCAAGATTTACCAAGCCAGAACATAATTTCTAGTCTCTGTTTTTATCCCTTAAAGTTGCTGTGCACAACTTACAATATATATACTTCGGTTATTTGTTGTATATGTATTCTTTGTTTTGCAGCATGAAAACCTTGCCATTTTAATTAGAAATAGATGTTTTCCTTGCTAAAATGTGTTCTATACACAGATTACTTTATTTAAATATTAAAATATAAGTGTATAAAACTGAGAAAATTACAGGGGCTTCTGCTTCATAGGGAATGAGGCGCATGTGAAAAGCAGACCAGATTTTTATCACTGTAATAAAAATAGACTTTTCTAAACTGGCCATTCACCATATCAGCTATTTTTGTAACATTTCTGTCTGTTTATTTTTCAGCTTTTTTAATCCAACTCAAATGAACTAAAACCAGAAGATTTTTTTTTAATGAAGTAATAAAAAGATTGACCTTGTCTCACTCTACTCCCCTCCTTGCTTCTCTGCTCATCTAGCACCTGTCCGCTCTCACCCTTTCCGTATTCTCTCCGCTGTCACTGCAAGATGTCTACAGCTTCCGTCGTCTGGATCAGCCTTGTTACTAGATTGCCTCAACCATCTCCTCCTTCAGACCTCATCCTAGTCATGTTTCTCAGTTGGTCTTTTATTTTCTTTTGGGCTTGCAACTAGGTGCTTTAATTTCATTACCACACTGTGTTGCTCATCAAACTTTTACTTTCTACTGTTTCATATTTACTTTCGCATTTTAAGGAGTAATTTGAAATAAAACATTGTTATTATGCTTTTAGATTTAATGAGGCAATATTTTAATCTGTTCTAACATCTTATTTTTTAGGAGCTACAGAATTATTTCAAAAATATGTTTTTATACTAAAACTAGTATATATTAATTAGGTTTTAGTCAAGGGGTGTGGGTTTTCTTTTCTCTTTATAATTTAGCCCCGAAGTCTTTTTGGTGATTGATGTGGTTGTAATCCTCTGCTTTTGCCTGTCTGAAAGCTCAAGGCCAGTTGAAGGATTTACGGACTGAATGATAGGCTGAGTCAGAATATTAACATAGAAGATGAATGGACTCTGCTGAATATTTATCTTTAACACCTAATTTTGATGTACATAGACTTTTGTTTGAGGTGTAATGTAAAGGCTTAAGAAAGAATGAAAGAGCTTTACATTTGGGGTAAGAATCCATACTGGAATGCTTAATTTCTTCTTTTTTACAGAGAATGCATATTGGCAAGTTGAGAGTTATCAACCTGTGAAACAGTATGCAGATTTGTGTCTTCTGTATCACATCTGCTAAGATCTTAATTTTTAATATTAGTTGTTTTGTTTTCTTTTGCTTAATCTAATAGTTGTTTTGCATTTCCCAAGTAATATGATGATCTATAATGCTTTCTTTGTTAATCAGTCACATTCATTTGTGATACAAATAGCGCCTCCCCTCCTCCTCTTCCTTCCAGTGTCTCTTCAGACTTGATTTTGTTAACTCTTGGCCACGTCCTCTCTTATGCTTTTATCGTCTTTCTGTTGTATTGAGCTTTTTTTTAACTTTTTTTTTTTTTAACTAGAGAGGAATCCCTTAAAGTAGTAAGAGTAGTTTTTCCTTAGACAGACTATGGGATAGATTATGAAATTAGAAATTTAGGTGGAGTTTTTACATCTTCTCTCCTGAATATTGACCCAACTGTGTTCTGTTTTAAACTAGACATGTACTGTGACCTTCATGAGTTTTGCTTGGTACTCACATAATTGTGTGGAAAAGAATCTAAAATATGAATGTTTCATTTATAGATAGATGACATATAGATTTTTTCTATATAAATTAATATTTTGCAAGTGGTTTCTTTAGAGGTGTTTCTGCTATGACAGCGTATTAACTAATGATAAACTCTATATTAAAGGTAAATTATTCTAATAAAAAATAGAGCCTTCCTAGCTGGGTGTGGTGGCACAAACCTGTTATCCAAGCACTCTGGAGATTGAGACAAGAGGATTGCTCTGAGTTTGAGCCAGCTGGGGCTATGTAGGGCATTCAAGGCCAGCCTAAACTGCATATTGAGATCCTGTCTCAGAAAACAAAAAGAAAAGACAAAGAGAACAAAAAAAAACCAAAGAAAAGAAAAAAGAAAATAGAATCTTCTCACAAAGAATTTGTTTTCTAGAATTGTTGGTATACATGAAGCTTTTTCTTTACATTTTTATGCTGCCACAGTTGTTGGAACCAGAGCATTAAAAAATACCTTCCAGTAATAATCATTGAAACATAAGGTTTATTCTTTACATTTTTTGTACTACATTTGTAATAGAGCTTTTTTCAAAAGAAATCTTAAAAAATTAGTAATTTTTAATATCTTTGTTGAATTTCTACATATTTTAGGAAATAGGAACGTCATTTTGTGCACAAGGACATTAGTGTGCTTTTAAAATTCTAGATTATTTTATGATCAGCATTTGATTTCTAATTGCCTAAAAATAGTTTGCAAATGTTTTACTCATATAGCATCATCTTTTTTTATTAACTTCTTTAAACTGTCTACTTTGTTTGGAAAAATTGCATTACTTTTTCTTAAAATAGGGGAGGAATCCAAAATAGCCTGCATGTGTTTCATTTTTAATACCTTGTGGCCTTGGAAGGGGAGGGGTCACAGCTTGCTTCCACAGTGAAAATATGCTGCATGCCAAAAAATTAAAGGATAAATATTAATACCAGGTTCTAAAAGATTACCACATTAGTATTTCTGATGAGAACCCATATTCTTAAGTCAATATTTTGTACATATAGCTTTTGTTTGTTTTTGTAGGTAGTTGGCAAAAAAGGAGAAAGCCATTAAAGTACAAACGAGCCTGGAAGACCTGTTCCAGTCAGATTTGCAGCTCCTGGATAATTGCTTGATTCTCTCCAGAGACTGTCAATGTTGCATTCATTGCCATCACCACTAAATCATTGCTTCTGTTCAGATGTTATCACTTGTGTTTCTATTGTAATCTGGATACATGCAATTGTAAATAAAAGTCACTACTTTTGCCAAGCTTAAAATTTGTCATTTATGTAAGTATTTTCCTTACCTTTTATTTGAAGATTATCCAGCTTCTGATTTTAGGAGAGACTTGTGTCTGGTAGCATATCAGTTGAAAGCCAGTTTCTCTCTTTAGAGCAGCAAACCTGTTGTAGGGACCTAAGGAGTATGGGTGTATACACACACATACAGGCACATTAGAGCAAGTGGTTTTGGAAGGCAGCTATGCTCA
Organism: Thryonomys swinderianus; assembly: GCA_004025085.1. NCBI lineage: Eukaryota > Metazoa > Chordata > Mammalia > Rodentia > Thryonomyidae > Thryonomys > Thryonomys swinderianus. The sequence continues at coordinate 29,648 of PVIC010007572.1, read as the reverse complement.
GCAACGTATAGCTGCCGTCAACACAGACAAGCAAATGATTTTGATGAATAGACTTAGAATAACTAACAAAGTAGAAATGAGTACTGACTTAAATTTTTATTAAAAGACATTTGGGTATCCGGGCAAAAGAAATTACATAAGTTACAAACCACCAGAAATAAACAGGTTCAATGAAATTAAGTTACTCTTAACCCAGAACTGTTAATTAGTCTACACTCACATAGCAAGATTTTAATCCTTTCTGAATAAATATTAAGAGTTTGAGTCAGCAATTTGTTTTCTTACTATAGAATTCAGACAGTTGGGAAAAATACAGGACAGTGTACTCCTGAAACAATAGAAATTATTATCTTTAATCCAGTGTTATCTGAACCACAAAACAGGTAGTATTAATGTAGAGAATAAGATTTAAGTTTGAAAATGAGTTGGCCAAATGTTTACAGTTAGGATCTTTTATAGAAGACTGGCTAAATAAAACATTTGTTCTTCATTACATTTTTAATCTTAAAATTATCTAGAAAGTACTGTATTGGTAAATTTAATTTTTAAACTTTGAAGTATTTTTACAATTTAATATTTTTAAAAAGTCCTAAGACGGTAACTTGTGATTCAGTTAATACATTTGAACACATTCTTGTCTAAAATTATGATACAAATACTGTTTGCCCTTGCGAGACCAGTGTATTTATACATGACTATGAGAAAATTATGTGTAAGTTTTAGTGTTGAAGTGGTCACTTTCTGAAACCTAAGTGTCATTACTTTCATTTGTATGTGAACACAGTAACTGTGTGGTGATGTCTATTTTATGTATTTCTCAGTTTTCTTGCCTTGGGTCGAGTGGTGGCAAAAGTGCAAAAATAAAAGTTTATAACAATCCAAATATAGGCCATCTCAGATTAATCATGCCTGAAATTAAAAAATAATTGTGTTTTATTTTATGCTTTTGTACATTTAATCTTTTTGAGTATTAAGTGCCTCACCTTATTACCGACCTCATCCTGTCTATAGTTGACATCCTGTCTATAATTTGAAAACCCAGTAAAAATAGTTTCATATTTGCAAAGAATTAGGCTCCAGATTTATATTGTTCATATGACTTTTCTGTAACTTGGTTGCAGTATACATTCCATAATTACTGAAATTGTAAATAGTGGAAAGTGATGTTTTTAGGTAACTAACATGTTTCATTTATGGGAAATTTTATTATTACAAATAAACATGCAAAATTGACATTGCTTAAAACATCAAGCTGAAATGCTGTTTTCTCAAAAAATAGAATATGTGGGGCCGGAGGGTTAGCTCAGTGGTTTCGGCGCCTGCCTCGCAAGCACAAGGTCCTGAGTTTGATCCCCGGCAACCACATACAGTGCTGGGTGTGGTGACTCACGCCCACCAGCAGTCAATACCACACCCCACAGTACCTGGTGTGGTGGCTCACGCCTGTCATCCCAGCACTCGGGAGGCAGAGGCAGGAGGATTGCTGAGTTCAAGGCTTGCCTGGGCTACATAGTGAGCTCAGAGCCAGCCTGAACTAAAAAGCAAGACCCTTTCTCAAAAAAAACAAAAAATAGAATATGCGTACATATATGTATATAACATAACATTTTTCTAGATGAGTGGGAACATTTTAAATTCTTTTTTTTTTTTTTTTTTTTGAGACAGGGTCTCGCTTTGTAGTTCAGGCTGGCCCTCAGCTCACTGTGTAGCCCAGGCAAGCCTTGAACTCAGCAATACGCCTGTCTCTGCCTCCCGAGTGCTGGGATTACAGGCGTGAGCCACCATGCCCGGCACATTTTAAATTCTTTTTGGTACTGTGGATTGAATTCAGGATCTTGTACTTGCGAGTCAGGTGCCAGAACCACTAAGCTAAGTTCCTAGGCCATGAATGAGAATATTTTTAAAATTCTTGTTATTTTGATCAAAGCTATTAGTACTTTCTAGGAAACATAGACTTTTGTCAAACATAGCAAAAATTACATTTGCACATTTTGTTAACATTTTGCATCAGCGTATCTGTTGTGAAACAACATTGAAATACCCTGTCCACGACAGAAACAAAAGTAAAATATTTCACTACAAAGTCTTCAACAGAAGGCAGAATTAGCACCAGCCACCACACTCTTGTGTCTGGCAGGCCTTTCTAATTCATTTAGCCTTCTTTGCCATCAAGCCCTGAAGTGTCCTTAATCTCAGTACTGTATAGGATACTGCCATGCAGTGATCTATGAATGGAGTTTTGATATAAGTTGGACCCTGGCACCCTTGTCTGAGAGTTGTATAGTGCTCACAGGTAAGCGGTTAATATACATTGGGCTTTAGCATTTCCTCGTTATCAGTTTACTGTATATGTTATTTTTTAACTTAAAAGTTAAAATTTTTTCACATTCCTCTTAATTTCTACAATCTTTAACACTAATAGGAATAAATTAGCGTTGATATTGAACAATTTAGTTACACCCTCTCCTTTACAAGCTTTTTGAAAAACAGATTCAGAGGTTACACATGTTCTTACATTGATATTTATGTAGGTCACTTTGGTAGGTTAATTTGTGTGTAGGGTATTTGTCTTCTGAAATTAGTCATACCTAATCTTAGATAAGTTTTGAAGAAAGAAGAAAGCCATTCAGTGAAGTGCTAAAAAACAAAACAAAACAAAACACAAAAACCCCCAATGTTCATTTAGCTTTAGCACATCATTAGAGATGTCATGCATTTTACAAAAATTGCTGAGCATTAAAATAGTGAAATTAAGGTAAATTGTAGCATGTTTGCTAGGTAAATTTTCCCACTCTGTTATGCAGATTAATTGGTTTCATTTTGGCAGGCTGGTACATATACGCATATAATGAACTTTATTCATTCTCCTTTTCCATCAAGCCTTTCTCCCTCCAAGTTTCAAATGGTTTTTCTTGGGGAGGGAGTTCAATGTGTATAATGTATTTTGATGATAACAGTCCTGTCCTCTACCCCCTTGGAAGGTAAATTTTAAAATTAAATAAAAGTAAAATTTCCCACATGTCCATATTTCTTTAGGAAAAGTAGATGTCATTTTAAGCATGCTTTAAAGCTATTTTTAATGCATTTTTCTATACTAGCACCATAGGAAGAGGGACGAGAAATTTTATAGGCTAATAAGATCACTTTGAAACTTTGCGGCATATGTGGGATTATTGAAAAATAAACTTGATAATAATTAGATAATACTAAATTAGATATGCTTATTAGACTCATACACAGTTTGGATATTGAAGTCTTTGGGTATATTAATTTAGACTTTGCCTTTTATACATGCTATGCGTCTCTATAAGAAGAGGAAGTTTATTTACCTACAGGTTAACAATAGAACCCCAAAGTTGGCTATGAAAACAATGATTTGTTGTTTTATACTTGGACATTTGGTACTTAGCAAGGTGTTGGAAGTTTGGAGGTTGAATTTCTTGTGTACAAATAGGAGCACCAACCTCTTGGGTTCCTCTTTAGGCCTTCTTTTCTTGCTCAGCATACTGCAGTAGCCTCCCAATTGTCTCCTGATTTGGCCTTTCTAGACTGTTGCACATGGTTACTGACTGTTGTTCCTGTATGGGGTTTTCAGATTGTGATTCCCTACTTCAGCAGCCTCTTCCCCTCCCACTCATTTTCCCTGTGTGCTGCACACTGTACTTGCATGTATTGTCATGTACTCTGATAGACTTCCCTCTGACCTGACGTCCTCTAACAAATTGTAACTTACCTGCGAGGCTCAGTTCAAGCAAAAAGGATACAGAGAACACTTAACAATCGTGTATGCCTCTTTTACCACTCTACTGTGCAATCTTTCCATGCTGGTATTTATCCAGCTCCTGGTAATTATTTGTAATGTTTGCCATACTAAATTACGAGCAGCAGTGTAAGAATTATGTCCCTAGTACCAAAGCACTTTCTTTGTCTCTATCATTAAGCATAATTTTGAGTGAATTGTTAGGTTCTAAGAGGAGTTTCTTCAGGTGAGTTTTTAGTTGAAATTGTACTTCAGCATGGTAAGGGAAGTTAGCCAGAGTAAAGGAAACATGTATGATGTGTGCATAGAATGAAAGTTTATAGAAGAGTTTCCCCACAGAAGCGAAGGAGATGATAAGGTGAAGTAGAAGCCCATTATAGGAAAGTTTGTTTGCCATGTGAGAGATTTAAGGAAGGAGGGCAATGGTAGCAGAGAGGGGAGTCCATGATTCTCACTTTTGCAATTGGAGAAAAGGTTTTTAGGGGAAGCAGCAATTTTAGAGGGGAAGATGAACATGGTTTCAGATGCATCGTCTTGAGCAAGGTACGCAATACACTTTTGGCATGAAGTGGAAGTGTCTAGTAGGTACAGAAGCGCAAATGGGCAGGGTATAGGGCTAGAAGGGAGCTATGAGTTTAAAATTTGGGGCAATCAGGCCAGAGATTTAATTCAGTGGTTGCAGCTTCTGCCTCACAAGTGCAAGGTCCTGAGTTCCATCCCATATATAATGCTGGGTGTGGTGACTCTCGCCCACCAGCAATCAATACCACATACTATAGCAGAGACAGGAGGATTGCTGAGTTGGAGGCTTGCCTGGGCTCCATAGTGAGCTCAGGGCCAGCCTGGACTACAAAGAGAGACCCTGTCTCAAGAAGAAAAAAAAAAAAAAACAAGCAATGAAGTTGTAACAGTTGTAGAGTAGAGCTGCTAGGTAGAACATGGGGGGGGGGATCAAAGAAGTAAATGCTAGAGAAATATTAAGAAATTGGCCAAAGAGGTACTTGAAAAGCAGCATAAGAATAAGGAAGAAAAAAAAGGTGATTAATGAAGAGGGCATAGTTGTCATCAGTCATGACAGAAATGTTACGATTACCAAGAGAATCCCATTGTTAGCCCATTGAAATTGTGGAGGCAGTCAAGCTTAATTGCAGGAATCATTGATTGTATCAATACTTTTGGTTGAGGAGAGTCAGCAGAAAATGATTCTGAAAACCTTCTGGCAAAGAAATTTACAGGTTTTTATAATTTGCAAGTAAATATAGCTTTAAATGACAATTAGCAAGACTTGAAGATTGATGGCAACATTCAATAAGAATGAGGTCTCAGTAAAGGTTTTAATCTTATAATCAGATGGAGTTTTTTCTCTTATTTTTTGTTTGTAATAACTTTTGTTCTGTCATCCTAGAACCTTTGTTAATGACTATTTAGATTGTCTTAAAAGCTTCTAATTTGTTAGAACTGGTTTTTCTGTTTGTTTTGAATAAGCCTTTTAGTTTCTTAGAGTAATACAGTTCTGACTTTATTGGATAGTGTGAATGAAGCACATAAGTTGTTGAAACCACTCTATGGGTTTTTCTAGTAATTGGAAACTTCTTTACATCCCTATCTCTTGTCAGAGGCCAGTCAATCCTCTGCCTATGAGGGTTGACAAGGATTAAGGTAAAAAAGACAATAGAAACTTGTATAATTTTAAAAGTATATGGTGGGGTCAAAGGCTGGGCAGACAGATGACACTCCAAGCTTGCCACTATTTATTGGGTTCATAGGGCATGTAGATGACTTAGTGGATGGTGATAATCCTAAATTCATGAGGATCTTACAATCAGATGTCTTAAAGGGCAGCAGTAAAGCTATGATGAAGAGGATCTTATTCTGATGATTATCGTAGGTTGATGAGTTTATGTTGATTAGGATGTTGAGACTGGCAGAAGTTCTTAAAACAGTAGGTGGGATGAGTTAAACTGTTCAGGAATTTGCCCCATTCCAGATGAAACCTTTCTCTTTTTGTATGACTTTTCAGTTCTTCAAGAACTAGGCTGTCTTCAGCTGATGTCTTCTTGCCCTTGAGCTTCACCCCATCACATGAGCATTGAGGCCTCAGACAGCCCTAATTATAATTTAATTGTGAAATGATTGTTTCCCCAAAACTGTGGAATGACTTCTGACAATCTCTCTGTGGCAAAGGATAATAGGAATAGTGGCACAGTTGTATTTCATTGACCATGTCGGCCTTTCAGAGCTGAACACATGAACAGGGTTCAAATGCTGCCGTATGAGGTTATCCTTGAATGCAAGTGACATTTACCTTTAGAAAATGAGTGCATACCTCAAAACGAGCCGAGGCAGGGAGTTTCATATAAATGAATAGGCCAGATGGAAACACTGGGGTAGGATTATATGGAAGTGAATAGGTGTCCATTAAAATGCAACCTCACCTGGGCCAGAGATTTAGCTCAGTGGTTCTAGCACCAGCCTAGCAAGCAGAAGGTCCCTGGTTCGATCCCCAGTAGCCACATACAACAGTACTGGGCATGGTGACTCCACCAGCCATCAGTACCACATTCCACAATGCTGGATGTGATGGCTCACGTCTATAGTCCCAGCACTCAGGAGGCAGAGGCAGGAGGATTACTGTGAGTTCAAGGCTTGCCTGGGCTACATAGTGAGTTCAGGGCCAGCCTGAACTACAAAGTGAGACCCTGTTTAAAAAAAAAAGTCACTTCATCTGATTTCTATTTGGAATTTCTAGCAATGCCAAGGCAAGACAGGACATTCACATTTTGGGTGGTTTTTAATTTGTGAAATTTTGTAATTCAAAAATTCTTTTATTTCACTCAGTACTGGGGATAGAACATAGGGCTTCAACACATGCGAGAAAGTGCTATACCACTAATCTGCATCCTCAGCGAATCCTTTTTAAAAACTTTTCAAAAATTGTGTTAGTACATATTTGCAATTCATGCCATTTATAATCATCTTTGGAAGTGGTTATTAGTAAATTCTTTTTTTTTACTCTTCTGATTTATATTTTATTGCATAATGAAAATAATACGTTTATTTGGCAAAGTAATCCAGGTTCCACATTGAAATAACATTGTTAAGTGTACAGATCATTCCCATACATACTAGCATCCATATTAGGTCAATACCTCGATATATCTAATTTTAATAGTCCCACATGAAATTACAAGGTGTTTTTTGCATCCATCCATTATATGCCTAGCACAGATTTTAAGAAGTGACCTTCATTTTTGTCCAAATTGGCACATTTAAGAAACTCCTGCAGAAGGCAATTTGACCCCCCCACCTTAATTTTTATTTTCTTTGGTTCTACAAGTTGCAATTCCATCCTCATGTTACTTTTCATAAACACTGCAGCAGCTGGCTCAGTGGTTCTGGCGTCTGTCTAGCAAGCACAAGGTCCCTGCTTTGATCCTCGGTAAACATGCACAACAATCCCGGACGTGGTGACTCGCGCTCACCAGCCATCAGTAGCACGTACACAGTGCCAGGTGAGATGGCTCACGCCTGTAATCCCAGCACTCAGGAGGCAGAGGCAGGAGGATTGCTGAGTTTGAGACTAGCCTGGGCTCCACAGAGAGCTCAAGGCCAGCTTGAATTACAAAGTGAGACCCTATCTCCAAACAAAACAAAACACTGTAACAACTAGAAGATTCTCCCCAAATACTTTTATAAGTAAAATATTACATTATTGGAAAAATTGATTTTGCAAATGCAAAAGTGCATAAATACATGCCTATCTAAATCAGCAAAATAAAAGCCTGAACTTCAGTGCTTTGACAGGCCACACCTTCTGGTCCAGGATTTGTGGGATACCTTTCCTAGTCAGGAGGTTGCCTCTCCGTTGCTGGCAGTTTCATTAGGGTTAGGACGTGTTTGCAATTCATGGAATTTACAATTTTCTCGGAGAGTAATTGCCAGCAAAATTTCTTAGCTGCATTTTACACATATACTTTTTGCTTCCTCTTAGAACAAAACAAATCCTTTGAAGCTGGGAAACGCTAAAAATTTTGGCCCATTGCACTTGCTCTTTCCGAGTGCTATAAGGAAGTTGTTAATCAGGGCTCTCTTTAACACATCTGTCATTTCAGGAATTGGTTGTTTTTATGGATATCTACCTTTATGGTTAAGAAAGCGGGTGACTTTCTTTGTTGGAGGAGGACAGACTTAAGCTAGTTCGCAACACACACTGTGTCGGTTCTCCTTACCCAGAACCATAAGAGAACACATTGGACTGGTTTTTACTGTTATAGACTGGACAGTCCCATGGGACTGTCTGCATGCTAGTGAGCTGGAAAATCAAATGGCTGCTCAGTGCAAGAGGCCGGAAGCCTCCAAATATATGGGACCAACGCTGCAGCCACAGTTCAAGGCTGAAGGCCTGGAAACTCCCTGGAGATCGCTGGTGTGTGTTGGCACTGAAAAGCCAAAGAAGTGGGAGTCTCAGGTCATGGACGATGGCAGCAGCAAAAGATGTGCCCGCTCAGACAGAGTGCAGCTTGCAAGAGCTAGCGAGCTGCTTCCTGACACCTTTCTTCCTCTTGGGCTACAAGCCTATTGGATGGTGCTGCCACATTCTGGAAAAACATTGTGAAAATTGCAAAACATTGTTACAAAAAATTAAAGAATGTAGATAAAAGAAAAGAGTATTAATGAAGCTGACCAAGACATTCAGTGCAGTCTTCACCAGAATTCCAGCTGAATTCCTTGTAGAAATCAACAAGTTGATTGTACAATATAGATTGAATTGCAAAGAACCTAGACTACCCAAAATGATCTTTAAAAAGAATAAAACTGAATTCACACTTTTTGTTCTCAAAGCTATAGTCACAGCAATCAAGACAGTGTGATATTAGAACTATATAGAAACTTAAAAGTAAGCCATGTCCTTGGATTTGGCAAAGCATGTGACCCCCCAAAAAAAGGTAAATTGAAATTTCATAACACTTAAAAACTTGAAGAGATGGAAGAAGATATATGCAAATCATATATAGTAGTTCAGTATCCACAAAGGAGTAATCACAGAATCTGCCATGGATGATAAAATCACATAGTATGATTTCTTTTACATGTGTTAAAACATGCTCTATGATTCATAGGGGTAAAGCCATGTCCTTTGGTTTGCCAAAGAAGTTTTAGATACTACACCAATGTTGACATGTGACAGAATGTTGCCTATCTAAGTCAATGTTCTACATGAGCTTGAGAATATGTACTCTGCTGTTCTTGGAAGTAGTATATGGGTGTCAGATCCAGTTAATGGATGTGCTTTCAATTTAACAGTGTTTTCACTGATTGTTCCTGCTGGAAATGTATATTTCTGATAGACAGTGGCTACTCTCCAGTTGTAATAAATTCATCTATTTCTCTTTGAAATTATAGAACATCAGTTTTTGCCTCATGTATTTTGATGCTGATATTAAGTGCATACACTTTAAACTTCTTACATTTTCTTTTACACTTGAGCCCTTTATCAGGGTATAATGCTGTCTTTATCCCTGATAGGCTTTCTTCCCCTGAAATTAATATTGTTACTGTAGTTTGTTTTGGTTAGTATTACCATGATCCCTCTACTGTTTAGCTTATATTTTTAATTTATTTGTTTTCAGAAGACACCATACATAGGTCTTTTTTTTTTTACCTACTTTAACAATTTTTTGTAATTGATATATTTAGAGCACTGATATTTAAAGTGATTATTAATACGGTTTAACTAATATTTTTTAGTATCGAACATTTTCTCTTTCTTTCTTTCTTTTCTTTCTTTCTTTCTTTCTCTCTCTCTCTCTCTCTTCCTTCCTTCCTTCCTTCCTTCCTTCCTTCCTTCCTTCCTTCCTTCCTTCCTTCCTTCCTTCCTTCCTTCCTTCCTTCCTTCCTTCCTTCCTTTCTTTTTAAAATTTTTTATGAGACAGGGTCTCTCTAGTGCAGGCTGGCCTTGAACTCCCAGCGATCCTCCTGTCTCTGCCTCCCAAGTATTGGGATGTGTGCACCACACACTTAGCTGAAGTTCATTTTTAACACTAGTACTCTAGTAAGTGTTATATTTGCTAAGCAGCAAAGAAACAGCATTGGTATGTAGGGTGGAAACCCATGGGAGATGGTCCTGCATCTGTCAATTTATGTTTTACACATGGCATTCACAGGTAAAATGCCCAGCTATTCAAAATTTGAGCTATGTATCACATACAGCAAAACTACTCTACCTCTCTGAGTCCCAGGCTGAATTTCTTATTGCTATCCTGATTATTACATTTATTTATACATTATAAAGAACTTTATATGCTATTACCCTTTAGAGTATTTTATTCAATCTTTTCATAAAATTTGGAACATCTGCAAAGTAATTTCCCTTAAAATTATTTCTACAGGAGACTAGTTTTCCAGATTAAAATAACATTCTTTGAATGAATCTTCCAATATACAATGGAGGCAATGCTCTGCCTGAGGCTTCACTTCATACTTCCTGAGTGATGTCATTTCTTCAAAGAATTTCTCTAACCTGTAGCACTGTCCTTCAGGAAATAAGCTCCTGGTATTTGAAATACTTTGTAATTTGGTAATTCTGCCGTTCATTGATTCTATGACTTTTCCCATTCAAATTCTCATGTTTAATAAACTATGAATGTCAAATGAGTCCATTTTGTTTTCAATTCCTTAACATAATTTCTTCTTTATTAATTTTACTATATAATTAGTAATATGATTTGCCAACATTCATTTCATTTATATGGCCTATCACATGTCTAAACTGTTTTCTTTTTTAAGGTCTGGTTTAAGCCAGGTACAGTGACAGGTACCTGCAGTGTCGGCTACTTGGGAAGATGAAGCAGGAGGATCACTTAATTCCAGGATTTGAGGCCAGCCTGGGCAACTTAGCAAAATTTGTTTCAAAACAAAACAAAACACATGAAACTTCCATAGAACTTACTGAATGTGGAAGTTGCCTGTGCTTATTTAATACTTACCATGTTTGTTATTTTTTAAATTTCTTGCCTTTTAAAATTTTTTAACAACTGAGACAGGATCTCATTATGTAATTCAGGCTGGGCTTGAGCTCACTGTGTATCCCAGGCTGGCTTCAAACCCATGGTGTACCTCCTTCCTCAGCTGGGCTAACAGGGATGAGCTTTGTTGCCTTTTCTTGATGCAGTACTGGAGATCCAACCTGAAGATAAGTTGCTTTGTCCCTGACTTCTTTGAAAACATTTCTATCTCTTTGGCTTCCTGAGGTTTGAATATATTATGCTAAATGTTATTTTATTTTGGCATTTATTCTGCCAGATCCATCTAAGCTTTCAGAGCCTGAATCTGTGGTTTGGTTTCTGATGTTAATTTGGGGAAATCCTCAGCCCTTACTGCTTCAGTTCCTTTTTCCTCTCTTCTCCTTTGACATTTCCCATCACTGAGTATGGTACCTTTTGTAGCAGTCCTACAGTTCTTGAACATTTTGTTCTGTTTTTTTTTTGTCTGTTTTCCTTATGCTTTTTAATTTATAAGCTACGTATATCCTATATCATTACCAGTCTATAAATGAGCTCATCAAAGTAAAGCTTCATTTCTTTAGTGTTTTTTTTATTTTTAACTTTTTAAAAATTGAGATAGGGTATTGCTATGTAGTTTAGGCTGGTCTCGAACTCACTATGTAGTCTAGGATGGTCTTGAACTCATGACAATCTTTCTGCCTCACCTTCCTTAATGCTGGTATTATAGAGGTTTTGCCACCACAACTGGCTCTTAAACTTCTTTTTCAAAATTACCATATCTCTCTTTCCATGATCCATGTATTCTTGTCTGTTGTCCCCTTTTCCATTAAAGTCTTTAGAATAGAAATCACCACTTTAAAAAATTCCTATTCAGATAATTTCAACATTTCTGCTATTTCTGATTCTGCTTCTGATGCTCATTCACTTTCGTCAAATTGTGATTTTTGTCTTCTGGTATGCCTTGTAACTTTTAGTTGAAAGGTGAGAACGATGTCCTGGGTCAAAAATATTGTATGTCGAGCTGGAGATTTAGCTCAGTGGTTCCAGCGCCTGCCTTGCAAGCTCAAGGCCCTGAGTTCGATCCTGGTAACCACATACAATGCTGGGCGTGATCACTCATGCCCACCAGCAATCAATACCACATACCACAGTGCTGGGCGTAGTGGCTCACACCTGTAGTCCCAGCACTCGGGAGGCAGAGGCAGGAGGATTGCTGAGTTCCAGGCTTGCCTGGGCTACATAGTGAGCTGAGGGCCAGCCTGAACTACAAAGCGAGACCCTGTCTCAAAAAAAAAAAAAAGTACTGTATGTCTAGGCTTTTAGGAATGCAGTAGTCAGATACAAGAGAGAAGAAATGTTCTATAGTTCTAGGTCTCTGCCTCAGGGAGCCTGGGCTCTGGACTGCAAATATAAGTACTTAGTGCCCCCTTCTGAGCTAGGACAGGGTGGGTAGAGTGGACCAGTCTTGATAGTTCTCTTCCTCCAGGTTACATGGGCTGCAATTAAAAATCTCAGCTGCTTAAAATCTGGTATAGTTTGTTCTGGGAGCAGGCATTGATAAGAACAGAATGTTCTGGAAACTTTCAAGATGGTTACTCAAGCATAGGGGACTCTTCTCTGATCTTCACAGTGAGGACATGATAGAGGTCCTAGAAGTAAAACTAACAAAGGTGTAGGAATTTCCCACCCACATACATATACCCTGATCCTTTGAGTTTTAATCTCTCAGACATGCCCACTCTGAGTCCCCATCACTGTCCGTGAGTTTAGTCTTGTACCCAGGCACAGGCTCCTGTGAGGGCTTCTGATCCAGTAAATTATGATTTGCTTTATCTGTCAACCTGTCCAATTTTGGCAGCAATGGTTTGCCCTGTGACTCACTTCTCTGCTAGATCTAAGAATTACTGACTTGTCAGTTCAGTTATTTTTTCACTTGTTGAGAGTTGGTGTTGTAATTCCTATGTCCTGTATGTTTTGGCTAAGAAACCTGAAATCACATCAATTTTGAGTTATAAATTAAAAGACATATCACTTCATGGTAAGTTGAGGACTCAACATTTTTCCAACCTCTTTTGGAAAACATTTACATTATCTTAAAATTATAATGCTCTACTTACTAGCTATTACAGATAATTTTCAGAGTTTGAGTTACAGAAAGAAGTCATTTCCCTTTACACCCTTGTCTTCAGATCTTTCCCACCAGAAGCCACCATGTCATGATTTTACATGTCCTTCTCTAAGTGATGTTTATCTACATGTGTTTGATGTCTCTTGGTATGTGTTCCTTTCTTCTCTATAACAGTAGATCCATGGAGATATGTATATATATCTTGATTTGTTTTAGGCTTTTTGAATATAATGCATGTATTTAACAAGTATTTATATATACATTTATATATACTTAACAAGTATTTAAATGTGTATGTTTAAATTCAGTAGAAACCAAACCGCGTAGCCTCCTGGATTTGGAGATATATTAGATGTGTGTTCGTATGATTACTTTTCTATTTACCAGGACCAAGATGTGAGCAAATTCATTTGGAATTCTGCCATTATTTCGTGGGTGAGGGTATATTTCTGTCGCATGGGGCACTGTAGGTAGAGAGTCCTGGCACTGGAATGGACTATGACTGGTGTCAAAGCTTCAGTCTGCCAGTCAGCTCTGGCACCACCGTCCTCTGTGTCTGGGAAGCTCGTGCTGAGCAGGGATTAGGATGCCAGCATCTGATGCACAGGGTTGCTTCCTGCTCCCCCTTGGAGTCCTGACAAGAAATGACCTTGTTCAACCCTGCTGAGCTTCCTAGATTTACTGGGCTTATAGCAACACATGGGAAGGAGATTATGTTTATTTTTAAAACATAAAAAAAAAACACCCCACAACCTTCTCAGGGCCATTCTGGAGTCTGTGTGCAACAACACAAACACACACATGCGATGTATGTATAATCACTTCTAATTAACATCAGCTCTTCCTGCAAAACTAAGTGTGAAGTCTTAAAGACTTGTCAGCTTCTCTGCCTGTGAAATTTATCTACTTCTAATTGTGAATAACAATACATTCAAGGTTAACTAGAAGTGACTCAGCTTTCACAGCACTGAAAGTCCTAAAACTACATTTGAAGATGAACACATTTATGCAAAGAAATCATTCTGTGTTTCTAAATCAAAATATCTTCTTTATATTCTTTAAAATACTTTGTTTTTCTAAAATGGGGTGGTGTGCCTCTCTGATATCTGTGAAAAAATATGATTGATTTGAAAGAATGCCCAAATATAAGAAATAATAAAGATGGCTCATATAAAGATGAAAAATAAATTCAATCTTCAATTTGACCAAATAAAATATTCAAAGAGCAAACATCAAATAGGATTAAGATTTTTTCCTTCCACCTTCTTAGCAGCTTAGTTTGGGAAACTTTTCCAGATTTCACCACTAGATGTCATGAAGAGCCTGGTTAAATACAGTAGGCAGTATTGGGTACGGACAAGTACAGAAACTTAAGTTTTTCCTGATTTTGTAGTTAACTTGCATAGAAAGCTATTTTGGGGGGGGGGGGTTGGTCAAAATGTTCAGTATGAATTAATGTTAAGTAAGATATTAGAAGCTATTAGAAACTGAAATGAGTTATCAGATGCTGGGAAATGAACCTACTAAGCATTAGGACTACCTGCAAAGAAAATATTATGTGCTGAGTGGAATATCAGAAATCTGCCAAGGGCTCATTATGGCTAATCTAGTTATTTATGTAAGTACACAACCTCCTTGTTATAGCCCTTAGGTTGGGATACCCTAGACCTCCTTTCCTTTGAAGTAGGCACGGGCTTGTCAGACGTGGTTGCCAAGACTTCAAAGGAGTTTTCGTAAAACTAGACCACCGAAAGAAACAAGAAAGGAAAAGGAGGACTTTGATGGTCAGGTGAGAATGTTTGTATTTACACTTTGAGCTCTACCAGTCCAACTAATTCTGCGAGACTAAATGTGGTGGATTAAAGTTGACAGAATTTGAATCTATGGGAGGAAGAACTTTGTAAAATAAACAAGTCCATCATTTAACACAGTGTTTGATGAAGCAGTGGAGTCCGTATTACCGCAAAGGTTAAAGTGCCAACGGAGTGGCCCTAAGTGGGAAAGCTAAATCTTAGAAAGATCCTCTATTTGGGGTAGAAATTTAGATGAAGTGACCTCTAATCTTGTCAAATCCATAATTCTATACTTAGTGATGATGATCAGTCCACCCATCAGGAAGGCAGTAAAAGAAATGTGTGCTTGGGTAAACATAAGTGCAATGTTTGAGCCGATCTAAAGTAAGGAATGTAGAGTTCTGAAAGAAGCTGGATGGGGTGATTGTGCTGGGAGTCTGGGAAAAACTGGTAAGAAGAAAATGTTTGACTGTGGAGCTTCCCCTCCTCCTTTGGAAGAGCATTCCCGAATGATCTGCACTCCAAGAGCGCAGCTCTTCACTTCCTAGGGAACATGTTTACTTATCCCACCTGTGTTGATCAAGAGTCGACCTTAACTCAATCCTTAAAAAGTAAATTTGAGAGCCACCATGGAAGCACAGCCCCATAATCCCAGCACTCTGGGAGGCCGAGGCAAGAGGATTCCAAGTATGAACACAGCCTGGGGAGTTTGGTGACTTAGCAAAACCCTAGATCAAAATAAAAAACTGGTGGAGATGTAGTTTAGTGTGAAGGCTCTAGGTTCAATTCTCAATATAAAAGAAAAAAGAAAAGAAGAAAGAAAGAACTCTATGAATAATTTCAGTGAAAATCTTCTCAATATGTTGCATTTTGTTGAGGACAAAGACTTCAGGCTAAAGGAACAGAACTTCTGGGAATGGAAGATCCCAGCTGGACTGCAGGGGAGGAAATGGGCCCTTGTTTAACCTCCTAACAGTTGCTTTTTCTGCCAAGATGATAAGCCCCAGAGTATGGCTGGCTCTTGAAGTACATCTCGTGAACTGCAGAGATTGATAAAAACATAACAAAATATTTCCACATACTTTGTGCTCTTGAAAAGGACTGCAGATGAGATATGGCCTAAGCCTACTGAAGACCTTGAGGTATAATGTACGAGTTTAAAGAGTATTGGAGGCACGGTTTGATAAAATCTACCCAAATACACTCAGTAAAAACCGGGTCTTATAACATTTTTCTAAACTCAAAGTTTGGTAAAATATCACATGGTTAGACTTTGAGATGGATTTATTTTTTTTCTGATGCCAAGAGTGAAAGAATTTGCACATGCTCACATTTCCTAGATCTGCAAAAGAGCTGAGTGCTGGACTGTTTACCTGGATTCTTGACCAGATGTTAAGTGAAATCATTCTCCTCTATTTTTCTTTAACAAAGACCACCCACAGCTTCATAAATGCTTAGAGCTGGGTGATTCATGGTAGATTGCTCTGATTATTTACCAGTCTCTTAAATCCACAGAGGAGGAAACTGAGGCCCAGAGAGACTTTTCCTGATAGGCAGCTTCCTGTCACTATACTTGAGGTATAGATAAGTTTGCAATGACCTGAGCACCCACTTTCTCCTCTCCCTTCATGGAATCAAGAATGACCTGCCTGTGGAGGAGTGGAAATAAGATCTCTCATCATCATCACCCATCTTAATGATTCTTTTTATTAAACCAAGGACTGAATGTATTAACTCTTTCTCCCCATGTTTTGAAAGATTAGGTCTATGAAACAAACTTGATTTATTAAGTATTTGTCCAATTCCCCACTAAAACAATTCACAGATAAATATTGCCGTCAGTACCAACCTTCTGATCAGGATAGAAAGCCAGGTGTTGGTTTCATGTTCATGGTGGATAGTCCAGTTCACAGCAAAGAAACTTTAGCCTGAGTGATTTTTCCAATGATTAGGTTTAAGAATATTGAACCCTAGCAACCAATGACTTCCATAGGTATAGAAGCTCAGACTGGCTTCTAACCTGTTTGATGAAAGATATGCACGGTCCTTGGCCTAGATGTCATTATCAACACTATAGGAGTTAAGCACAGTTCTTCAGGGAATGGCTGTGGGTTGAGCCTACCCATCATTTATTAAGCACCCGGATTATTGTAATAGTCTCCTCACTGTGTCCATGCTTCCACTCTGTCCTACCTGTCTTGAACCACGTGTAAGGGAGCAGCTGTTAAAGTCATTTAATACTGCACTGCTCCCACCCTTGAAGTGGCTGTGCATTTTACTCAGCAAATGCAGGGTCTTTACAGTGACTCCCAAGACCCTACCTGATCTGGTTTTGGACCTCGTCTTTGACTCCTCTGATTCTGTCTTCTATTTTTTCCTCTTCTTTTTAACATCTTCAGATAGAATCTCACTCTGCAGTTCAGGATGGCCTTGAACTCACTCTGTAGTCCAGGCTGGCCTTAAACTCAGAGTGGTCGTCCTGCCTCAGCTGCTGGAGTGCTGGGATTACAGGTGTGCACCACCATGCCTGTCTCTTGTATTCCTTTCCTCAGCTCTGTCAGTATAGTCAGTCAGGTCACACTAGCTGACCTGCTATTTCTCAATCAGTTCAGCAACAGTTCCAGCTCTGGTTTATACTGGCTGTGGCTTTCCTAAGAACTTTCTTCTTCCACACCCTCATCTCCTTCAATATTCATTCAGATATCACCTTTCCACTGCCATCTTCTTGTCCACCTCACCTATAATTGAAACACTACCCCATCTCAAACTTGGCAGTGCCATCCTCCCACTTTCCATACCTCTGCTTTGGTTGATTTTGCTCCCTTTCCCAAGTATGCAAATGTTTTACATATTTGCTTATTGTCTGTCTGTCCCAGTAACATGTGAACTTTGTAAGATGGAAAGTTTTTTTCTTTTTTTTAACCTGCCATGTTTAGTGCATAGAAGAGTGCCTGGCACATACTTAGCCCTGGGTAAATTCTTAAATGAGAGGGTGCCAGCTATCTCATTATGTTCCTCATGGTATCAGGTCATGATCTGAAGGGTTTCCAGGGAAAGTAATGAAATCAAGTGATGAGTTCTTTGTGCAGCATTGGAAACATACCAAGCCGTGAGAATGAGCTGGGCTCTCATCAGCCTCTGCTGAAGTCTTGTGGTGTGACTCTGACAAACTCGGAAAGCTCCTTGTGCCTTCTTACTCCTACTTTACAGGTGAGAGAGTGACTGCTGGTTTTACTGTTCTGACAAGGCTTTAGAATAACATGATGAGAGGAGTACACAAGCACCTGGAAAGGTTAGATGCTCATTCAAATGTCAGAGGTAGTGTTTCCTTAAAGACGAAATACTTATTCAAAATGGAAATATTGCAGAAAGGTTCTAAATCTGGCCTTAGAGGAGAACAGAGTAAGGGGGAGTGAACAGAAGCACCAAACACTTTCTATGTAAAACCCGAAAGAGATAATTTAGAAGAGCAAGTTGAAAGCTGCTAATGTGACCACCACTGCCAGGATTCCCAGAGCAGCGGCTAGGGAGGTAAAAGAAGCACTACCCAGAGAGGGCAAGTTAGGTTAGGTGCTGAGGAGGGCCGACTGTGTTCTAAGAATGACAATAAGTACTGCTTACTTTATGTTTCATTTTGAGCTCTGTACTGTGGGATTTACATGGATTATTTAAGCCTTATTACACCCAGAGGTAAATATTTTGATCTCTATTTTATAGGTCATACTATTGAGGCTTAGAGAAGTTAAGGGATTTGGCCAAGTTCACACATTTTAATGTTGAGGTACAAAACCCGACCCCCACCCCCACCCCCACCCCCAGAGCTGCTTTCCATTCATTTTCAGTATGAGAGAAAAATTCTCAATTAAGATTCTTGCTATAAAAATTTGGAATTTTTATAAGATTAAGTTCTAATTTTTTTACAATCAGGGTTTCACAATATAGTACATAATCAAATACCATGTTTCATCATTCTGAAGTCTCTGTATTAGTCTTATTTCTCTAAATAGCTTTGAGTTTCCCACAGTACCTAGCATAATTTGGGGCGTATAGTAGGTCCTCAATGAACTCTGTGGTTAAATGAGGTCAGTTTCCTTAACTCTATAACATTGCTATGTGACCATTTTGGTAAGACAAGAATTTTAAACCATTTTAAATTCTGCCTCCACCCTTCAAAACAGAAATAAATATTAGATTAGGGAAGTTGGAGAGAAAGAGAAAGTTCCACCTAAGGTTTTTTTTTTTTTTAAGAATAAGTTGTTGTTGCTAATTGTCCCTTATTTGTATATCTGAAGATATTCAGTAAACTTAAATACTTTAACCCACAACACACTAATATATTAACTCATTTTTATACATTTTCCAGCTTAGCAAAGAGAGATTATTCATTTTACAAAATATGAACAATATGTTAAAAAGGAATTTTAAAAAAAGGAATTTACTTTTTCATCAAATTGCATAAGTTTGGAATAGTCAAGGAACCTAAACTGCCCTTGACTTTTGAGCACCTAAAATGTACTTGGGTTTTAGAAACAGAGAAGCCAACTTTTAGAGAAGTGTCATGCTGTCTTTCCTCCTCCAGGACTGTAGTAGGAAACCACCACACAAATTGCTGTCTGAGTTACTACTTAGCCTAAAGCCCTTTACATTGACTTAAAAATAGATCACAATTTGGCATCATAGGGCTGAAACCAGAGCTGAAGTAGCTAGAAGGCAAGCAAAAAACAAAGTACCATGAAGAGATTAACATTCACTCAAAAGTCTCTAGTGTATATTTAAATAAAAGCTATCACTGAGTATAACTATAATCAAAGTTTGCACTGACTTTCTTTGGAATTTTTCTCTTAAAGGGAGAACCTATCCTTGGAGAGAAGCTGGGTTTTCCCAAATCCAAAAAGTCTGGTGTGTATTTCAACTGTAGGGGAGATAAAAATTAATTTAGATATACAATATTTTATACTAAGGTTAAGCTCACATTTTTCTATTTTTTTCACTGTCTACAATGGAAACAATATACTTTTCATTTTTTTATAGATGAGAGTTAAGAAAGCAGTCTCTATATTTTCTCTAACACACACACACACATACACACACACAATGTTGATGGTCAGTGGCCTCAGAAACATATAGGTTGAAGACCAGTTGGATTTTAGAAACTTTTTCTTCATATAGGTTGTATGGGCAAATAAACTGGCTCACCGCACATGTTCTTACCTGGTAATAGGTTATGGCATATATACATCTGTAAAAGTTCAGCTTTTAGACTGTCAGTGTTGTGCCACCACCCTAAAAAAAAACAGCTGGAATGTCTGAAAGAAAAGAATATCACTAGCATGCTGTGTAGAATGGAAGAAAGAAAGCAAGAGACATCTCCTATTGACTCTAATTAAAGAATTTTTGCCAATCATTACTTACACTTTGGCTTGTGCACTGCGAAGTCTGCACTAGCTTTTAATTTGCTTTCAAGTGCGGTGCAAGGTGTGGATATTGATCTAGAAACCCCCGATGGTTGGTCCCTGGGTCCATAGTGACATCTCTTTGTGTACTATTGTGACAGCTGAGGTCAGTTAGAGCGCTGGCTAACAATTCTCAAATCTAAACCTCGAAAAAGGTGTCCTTGACAATTGCCCCAGCACAGGAGTCTCCTTTTCCAGTTGCCCTGGCTCAGAAAGACTCTCAGAGCAAGACCACTCAGCCAGTCTCCATTCAACCTACCGAACTACGTTTGGGTCATCTCATGACTTTGGGTAGAGGGACTAAAGCTTTCTTTGAAAGTCAGTTGTTTGGGCATCAAGACTCATTTTTTTCTGGGACTTTTTATATGCATAGACCAGCAGTGCTGAAGTCAGGGTGAGTCTAAGTGTGGTCCTCCAGCTAGCAGCGCCATTCCCTGATACGTTAAATATGCGGATGATTGGGCAGGAACTCTATGACTGGAGCCAGCTGTCTGTTTTCTAAAAAATCCCTGAGTAGTGCTGGTAACTTCTAAAGTTTAGGGACCACTGGCAGAGTAGCTTTCAGGAGTCCAGAAACCCCTCTGTCCTCTCCATCACCCCATCCACATCTCCCTCCACCTGTTACATACTTAATCTTTCCTCATAGAAACATCTCCTTTGTTTAGAGCCTCTTAAAAGATATAAATGGTGGGCCAGAGGGTTGGCTCAGTGGTTCTGGCGCCTGCCTCGCAAGCGCAAGGTCCTGAGTTCGATCCCCGGTAACCACAAACAATGTTGGGCATGGAGACTCACGCCCACCAGCCATCAATACCACATACTGTACAGTGCCGGGCGTGGTGGCTCACGCCTGTAATCCCAGCACTCAGGAGGCAGAGGCAGGAGGATTGCTGAGTTCCAGGCTTGCCTGGGCTCCATAGTGAGCTCAGAGCTAGCTTGAACTACAAAGCAAGACCCTGTCTAAAAAAAAAAAAAAAAGATATAAATGGTAAAAAGGAAAAAAACAGAAACAAAGCTTATGCATATAGAGGGTAAAGGAGTTTTAGGGAGGACAGGGGAATGGGAAAAAATAAGAATCAAGATATATCATGTACAGGTAAAATTCTCAATGATGAATATAATTATTATGTATGCCTAAAATGTACCAATAAACTCAATAAAGGGGAAATAAATAAATGCCTAGGAGCACTTAAAGATGTCATCAGCTATTTGTATTTTAGTACACAGTGTTTAGCTTTTCTGGTTTTATTAGAAAAACTAATTCAAAACATAGATATTCAGATGGGGAAGGAATCTCCCTAGCTTTTGAGAGGAATACAACACAACCCAGAGGCAGAGGGGCACTAGATACACATTTCCTTTTGTTTACAGTATTGCGTAGACAGAGGTTTGTGTTTTGATTGCCTGAGACAATTAGCAGGAGAGTATCAAGAGTCTAAAAGTGGGTGGGTAGAGGAAAATAAAAAAGGGAAAGAAGAAGCTTGATAGTAAAAAAATGGAAATAAAACTTATGTTCATAGTGGGTGGGGAGTTGTAGGGAAGCAAGGGAAAGGGGAAAAATGAGACTCAAGATGCGTTATGTAGAGGTACAAGTTCTCAATGTTGAGTTGATCATACTGTAGCTATAAAATGTATCAATGAAACCAGTTTTAAAGAAACTAAATGCTTTTGGGCACAGTAAAATCATGGAAGCATCCAACATATTAAACAAAGAAGGATCTTTGACTAAAGATGAAAAAGTGCAGATTAGGCAGTGTATTCCCAAAGTGCTATTAACAAGGAAAATATCCTAACATGGGGAAAATGAGTGGGTTCCATATAAAAGGGAATTCTAGGTGGCCCAGAAGTTTACCAAGGATTCTTCAAAGGTTGTCTTTATCGCTATCATAGAAAGAAAATAGGAAACATAGATTATAACATCAACTTTTAGGCAATACTACTGTAGCTTGCATCAGTTTTGGAGACATGGGAGGGAATTTATATCTTCCTCACTGGATGTCATTGTAGAGCTTAGTAATTGGGTTTCCCTCTGTGGCAGGGCAGGAGCCTCAGGGACAGGGAAACGGGCATGTTGAATCCTAGTTCCAGCATCAGATCAGCCGATTCCTAGGCAAGTCTCTTAATTTCTCTGTGGCTGCTCCTACCCTGTAAACCAGGAACAAAACATCCACCTGCCCCTCAGGGCTACTCTCAGAGCCTGAGTGGCAGATGACAGCTCTTGCCCTTTGTTTTCAATGTGCCACGGAAGAGCTGTGTGGCTGGCTGAGGCACTCTTCGCTTGGTTCCGTGCTGAGCAACCTTTAATGGTGCTTTAGAAAATCAATTGTGTTTGTAAACTCTACCAAGTAATCACACAGAACTTGAAGGTTTAACTTCTGAAACTGAAGTTGCACAATAGGAAATTGCCAAATGTGGATATTATAGGAATTTTAACATGCTGAACCGGGCCTTGCATTGGATAATAATGGTATTGAGGAATGTGCAGCTGTTTGTATTGGAGTGACTAGTCCCAGTCCTTAGAGAGCCAGGAATCACAGGAACTGCCTTGAACTATTGTAATCTACAAGATTATCCCATTAATCATATTTGTCTCTGGAAGTACCTTAGTCCTAACTCTAAGAGTTGTTTTTCCCCTGATGCAAGAAAGCTAATTGAAAACATTACAGGGACAAATTTCAAAATGTTCCTAAATACAAAATGCCTTTTAGCTGCCAATAAAGGAAAAGTAAACTGCATACGTCAAAACCTGGTCTGATTAGAGTTTTTGGCTTTCCTGTTTACTTGTAATATTTTTAACCTGTGGTGTGTTGTGTGTTGTGACTGGAACATTCTAGTTCTTTCCTCAGGTGACTCTAACCCTGTGTTCTCAACCAGACAAAATGGGTAGGAGTGTGGGGCTATGGGCTAGTGGAGGAAGAACCTTGGAATGAAACAAGACTTGAGAGATGCAGATTACTTTGGGGACAAACAAACATAAAAAACACATTTTAAAAATGAGACTCAGATGTCTAAGGTCAGAATGATGGATTTTTATTAATGGCCTCAGATCTGTAGACATCAACCCAGGTTTACTGTGTTGCAGGTCCAGCAGATTCCTCTTCAGCAGCTGGTGTAACTTCTCATGCTGTTTTTGGAGCCTTCACCTACTGAGAAGCCACAGAAATTTTAGTGAATTCATGTTTCATATCAATAATTGAGCAAGGATATGGTACTATTCTGATATGAGAATTCAAAAATGTGCTCTATGCTTCTGCATATATTTCTGTAATGAATTATGAGCTGTATATGTTCACACCCTCACACACTTATACACACACACATACACACATGCATGCATAGCCACACCATTCACACAGCAAGTTGTAATATACATCAGAACTAGAGACCAAATGCTCACTCACAGCAGGAGAAAACAAATAGTAAATTTGCTTGTGAGTCTACACTCAAACCTCAAGCAAATGAAGTAGCTTTTCATTTAACAAATTCTGCACTGATTATAGATCAAAAAAATGTGACCATTAAGGCCTGAAAACATAATTAGTAAGAATATTTGATTTATTCAGTCATATATTTTAATTTGGTGATCTGGTATAGCTGGCCCTTTCAAGTTTAAGCAATACTAAATAAAAGAATAAAGTGAAACATAAGTATTTTGTTTTTTAAGGTGGCCATATATGGTTTATACTCCCTGGGTTTATTCATTCAACAGAATGTAGGGTGAGCCGCAGAGCCACACATGCCCACCAGACTCTGGGGAGGTTTCTGGAACGCTTCCATTTAATGAATTCAGTGTAGGGCATTACATAGCACAAGTGGTGGGAGGGGTTGTGGTGGCTATTGAGGACTGGTCTATGGTTATCAGAGGAGGGGCCCAACATTGAAGAGGACGGGGTAATCTCCCACGGTGGCATGACCTTTAGCTCAATGCTGGTTTTTCAACTTAAGTCTACCGAGGGCCAAGGGCTCTCTCAAGACCCAGGAGACTGGCGCATGGTGCAGTTGGCTCATCCAGACCTGGTTGAGCCAACATCTCCTCTATCATCTCCTCCTGCCATCATCTCCTCCCCTCTGTTTAGACCCGAAGGCCTCTGCCAACCATATGACATTTTTATGAGTTTGGTCAGATATGGTGACCCCAAAATTAGCCCACGAGCCCATGAACTTAACTTGGACTAGCCCATTGTGAACCCCTCCTAAATGGACCCCCAGACATTATTAAAGGTAACCATATTGAAGGACTAAGTCCATTTGGGACTATAGGTTGACAATGGCAGCATAGGTATCATGGAAGGGAGCCGAAGTTTGTTCAAGGGTGTGTGTAGTATTTTGAGTGAGTTGTTTAGCAGCAGCTGCAGTGGTGATCTGGTTGTGCAAGGTGATTGCAGCAGTGATGGCTGTGGAGACCATGGTAACTACAGACACAGTGATGGTGATGATGGCCAAAGTCCCTAAATTACGTTTGCTGTGTGGGTGAAGCATAAGGTTAAACAGGGGTTCATTGCCCAAACCAATCTTGGGCAAGGGGTGGGTGGGCACACACGTGCTGAAAGACAAAATTGTTGAGTTGGGGGTATAGGACACACAGTGTGAGTCATTGCATAAGTAGGAGGTCCCAGAGACTCTGGGGAAGGAAGCATTGGCCCTAAGAGCAAGGAAGAGGGGTCAGTGGTGTCAGTCTTTAGGTTGCTAGGGCAGAGGAAGAGTCAGTTGGAGGTGAGGCAGAGAAGCAGACAAAGGGAGGAGAGACAGAAGTATTCCATGCGGTATCAATGGGAGACTTGAGGTGGAAGCACTGCCAAAGGGGTGAGGAAGGGAGGAATTCCAGCTGATCATGACTAGAAGAGAGGAGTTGGGAACTAGGGCTCAGACTTGCATGACTATGGCCTGGGAGTTGGTGGGTGCAGCACACAGGAGGACTACCAGCACTGGCCCTGGTATGGGGTGGGGGGTGTCTGGAGGGGCCAAAGCACAAGCTTGGTCACAGAGGTCCTTTATATCTCTCCAGGTGGTCTTATTGGAGCATCGTGGAGCTGGGTGTTGTTGACGTTTTTTGGGTCATTCCTGAAGCGAGAGCCTCCTCATTTGGTGGATCGGTTGGCCATGTAGGGCTTGACATCTTTTGTAGGGAGCCACCATTCCACAGGCTGAGCTGCTCCCAGGAGTCATGATCCAGGCTCAGGCTGAGGTAGAGAAGGCCAGTATCTTCCACATGGATCCCATCGTTCTTGTGAAGCGGCTTGTGGTAGACACCATAGAGGTGCTGGAACAGGTGGAAGGTGGGCACCTCTCTAGGCTTGAATCGCAGGGTGTGCACATAGAACAGCAGGGTCCCGGCTGGCTGGTCCAAGTACTGTCACTCCCAGTAGGTGTCCTGTGGGAAGTGGAGGCCCAGAGGGGTTTCGCAGAGCAGTGGCAGCAGCAGCAGGAGCCACAGCCCCATGGTGCTGGACACTGCCTTTGCGATCTCCTCTTGTGGTTGGGGATGAGGGTCGGGTACAGCATGCGGGGGGCAGTTTAAGGGGTGGAGCGGAAGGAAGGGCCAGTGATCCATGGTGAGGGCCTGTGTGTCCACCAGAAGAGAAGGGGGACAGGCGCCCTCTTAGGATTATGCAGAGGAGTGGAGGATATTTCCCATAGTCAGAAAGGTGAGGTTAGTGGAAAGAATGTGAAAGGAGGTTTGGCATATTAAAGAAGCGGCCTGCTGAGCCTCAGGGAGGAGGAATTCCCTTCAAAGGTGGGAGCACTCACCTGACAGGTAAAGGATTACCCAAGGGCCCCACGTTTGGGCACCCGTTGTCGTCGTCGCGGGGCTGCACATGGGAGGGTGAGGCACAGAGTCACACACGCACAGCAGACTCTGGGGAGGTTTCTGGAATGCTTCTGTTTAACGAATGCAGTGTAGGGTGTTATGTAGCACAAGTGGTACGAGGGGTTTACAGTGGCTACTGGGGGTTGGTCTGTGGTTGTCAGAGGAGGAGCCCGACATTGGGGAGGACCAGGCAACCTCAGGCTGTGGCATGGCCTTTAGCTCAGTGCTCACTTAGGTCTCAATTTAAGTCTACCGAGGGCCAAGGGCTCTCTCAGGACCCGGGAGAATGGCATGCGGTGCAGTTTTCTTGGTCAGACCTGGATTTCACTATCAACCATATACAGCCTATGGTCTCTGGGTTTATTCATTCAACAGAATCTACTTAGTGTCAAAGATATGCCAAGCATAGGGGAACAGGTACAGCTTTCCTTAAACATCAAACGTTACAGTTTTCTCTTTCTTTACTGTTCTTTACTATTTTTCTGCCTCTACTTTATAATCTCTTAAGGATCTTAAAAAATATAATTGCAGGGCCGGAGATTTAGCTCAGTGGTTCCGGCGCCTGCCTCGCAAATGCAAGGTCCTGAGTTCCGTCCCGGTAACCACATAGAATGCTGGGTGTGGAGACTCATGCCCACCAGCCATCAATACCACATACCACAATGCCGGGCGTGGTGGCTCACGCCTGTCATCCCAGCACTCGGGAGGCAGAGGCGGGAGGATTGCTGAGTTCCAGGCTTGCCTGGGCTACATAGTGAGCTCAGAGCCAGCCTGAACTACAAAGCGAGACCCGGTCTCAAAAAAGAAACAAATATATAATTGCATTTCTAAGTGAATGTGTCAATACAGAACATGTACTTCGTGTTTTAAAAATCACAGCCTTTGAAAGTCTCTGCTTTGGAATGGATCACTGCAGCCCTAAATGGATCACTTCTAGCTCAGCTGGCAGGGGGCCAATGGGCGGAGGACCTGGGTTCAAGTCCAGCTTGTCTCTTACTAGCTGTGTGGTGTTGGGCTGTTCACTTAACGTCCCACAGCCCCTTGCATTCCATGCTGCCAGACCGCTACACCTGGCGTGCATGATAAAGGTAGAGTCCTAAAGTGTTTCAAGAACTCTGACCTGAAGTAAGGGTTAGGAGGAGACAAAGCCTGGGCCCCCCGGGTAGGAGGTCCACTCGTCCCCTTTCAGTTTCTTGTGCCACAGTCTAAAATAGAATAGTCACCGCCCATGTGGGGGATGTGCGACACTCTGGTGAGGGCCCACAAGGGGAACAAAGGGCTGCCACAGGCGCAGGAACCACATGGCACTCGAACTGAGCCTGATGAGGCTGCGCCCTCCATGAAGCTGGCTTGTTTTCTCTTCAATCCACACAGCGCACCATCCTGGGTGAGAATTAAGCACTGGCAGCTTCCTGCCTCAGCGTCAGGTGACTTGCTTGCAGGAAGGGAAGGAGAAGAATCACTGAACAGTGAAGAGATACGGAAGTCCCCTGGGTCATCCTCTCCCTGCAAAATGCCTGTAAGTGGTCCAGCTCTTGTCTGCCCAAATAGCATGAAAGGGGCCAGGAGCGTGGATTAAACCAGAGAGGGGCAGAAGTTAGCAAGCTGGCCAAATTCATTCACTGTTCTCACCCTCAGCTCAGCAATCACCCCCTTCTGGAAGGCTTTCCTGAGTCCCTAAGTCTGCCCATTGTGACACTTCAGATTTGTCATTATAACTACTTCCTCCTCCTACCTGCCCCAATCTAGACTGTAAGCTCCAGGAGGGCAAGCCCTGTTTTTGCTTTGTTGATCCCAGAAACTGTACCTAAGGTGATATTTGAGAGTCTGAGATACCAACACATGGAAAGAGGTCAGAGAAGTCTTCCTAGTCGGTCTCCCGGTCCCCAGGGGGAGGCAGCTTCACTACACTTTTCTGCTGAGCCTGAGTTGGGGATCTCAGGGCCAGGCCTCCAGGTCTGGTGTCCTTGGCCTGTACTCTGGGGTGCTCTATGAAGCTGTTCCTGCTTGGAGCTCTGCACAGAGGATTGTGTGGAAGGGGTCCCTGCTCTCACCAACCCCAGAGTCTTGCCATCTTCAGGGGGACCCAGAAGTCTCCAGCCTCCCTCTGCCCCTCCAAGATTTTCTTCCTTGGGGTGGGGATTGTGATGCTTAGGTGGTCAAGGAAGTTATGTGTGGCAGCACAAGGGAGGGATTATGACAGCAGAAAGCCATGAGGATGAGTGTAAGCGTTTACCTTATAGGCAACTGGTCCTAGTGCATTGGGATGGAGATTTTTGCGGAAATTCCTTTGTGGGCACAGAGCTTCTGCATAAAGACATCCTCAGCAGCTGGCCAACATGACTCCCCACCTGTGTGCATGGAGCAGTGTGCAGGCTGAGTGACTTGCCTTTGCCCAGGAGAATGAAGACACAGGATTCAACCCTTAAGAGTATGGTTTCTGTGCAGAATCCTTTAATTCATGGTCTGTGTTCAGTTTCACTAAGTACAGCTGTATCTGTGGAATTTAATTAACCTCTATTTAAGAACAATGACTGGTTATTGCTTGGAACAGAAGTGTTCAGAACTGTGCAGCAGCCAATGATCATAAACAACATTAATTAATATTTTCTAATGCCAACCTTTGTTCAAGAACTTTATGCAATGTCATTATCTTCATTGCACAGTTGAAGAAATGGAGGCCACAGGAGCCTGTGCTCTGAATCCCTCAAATAGTAGGACCCTCGTGGATCCGACATGACCCCTCAGGAAAGGCCTGGGAGTGGTCTGCCGTCTTTGTCCTGGTTTGGCCAATACAGGCAGGCAGCCTTGTCAGGACCAAGGCTGGTAGGCGGTCACCTTGTCCTTTTTGATTTTCACCAAGGGTACCCCAGGTACCTTTCAGTTTATTTCTGAGCTTCTGACCATTTTCCTTTCTTCTTCAGTTCTCATTTTCACCGTCATGATTTCTCCAAGGTGCATCTCAAAGGACTGATGGCAGAGTGGGAAAGCAAATTCCAGCAAGAGTGTGACGGCACACCTCTGTAATCCCAAGCAACCCGGGAGGCTGAGGCGGGAGGACTGCAAGTTTGAACCTAACCTGGGCAATTTACAGAGATTCTGTCTATCTCAGTTACTTTCTCTTTGTTGAGATACAAACCCCAACACCTACAATTTAAAAGAGGCTCATAGTTTGTAGAGGTTTCAGTATATAGTCAGCTGGCTCCAAGGCAGGGGGGTATGGCAGAGAAGAAACAGTTATAGTTCAGTAACTGAAAGCAGAGAGAAACCAAGAGAGGAGGGAGAAGGATATACCCTTCTAGGCCGCCCTGCTAGGGCCCCACCTCCTCAGACCAGGCTTCAAACCTCCAGACATTACACTTAGCTGTAGACCCAACAGTTAGTGAATCCACTGATTCATATCACGCTGCCACAATCCATCTCCCCAAAACCCCACTTACGAGTCCATAAGGCTTTGAGGAAGCATATAGATATAAATCATAACACTGTCTCAAAAATGAAAGAAAGAAAGAAAAAAGAAAGAAACAGAAAGAAAGAAGAAGACAAGAAAAGAAAAAATCATAAAAAAGGCTGGAGATGTATCTCAGTGCAAAACCCATGGGTTCCGGTTTTGGTATTAGAGAGAGAGAGAGAGAGCGAGAGAGAGAGAGAGAGAGAGAGAGAGAGAGAGAGAGAGAGAGAGAGAGAGAGAGAGAGAGAGAGAG
>PVIC010007571.1:33192-50683 GCA_004025085.1 Thryonomys swinderianus | reverse complement strand
GCAAGCATAAGGACCTGAGTTCGATCCCCGGTTACCACATAAAATGCTGGGCGTGGTGGCTCACGCCTGTAATCCCAGCACCCGGGAGGCAGAGACGGGAGGATTGCTGAGTTCGCGGTGGCTTGCCTGGGCACCATAGTGAGCTCAGGGCCAGCCTGAACTACGAAGTGAGACCCTGTCTCCAAAAAGCAAAAAAAAAAAAAATCAGCGGGGTTGTCTGGGTCATAGACGCTAGAATCAGACTTTACATCATGTACAACAGACAAAAGTGAATATTTTCTACTAAGGTCGTGTATTTCTAGAGTTAGGCTGGGAGATATCAACACAAAGCCATTTCCAACCCATACTTAACTTCACTATATGATTTGTGGGATTTTCTTTTCAGTGTATGACTTTTTAAAAAATAAGCTGGAGAAATATTGTTTTAAAAACTTGGGTTGTATCAATACCAAGCAGGTACTATAGTTCA
The DNA here is from genome assembly GCA_004025085.1 of Thryonomys swinderianus. Classification (NCBI taxonomy): domain Eukaryota; kingdom Metazoa; phylum Chordata; class Mammalia; order Rodentia; family Thryonomyidae; genus Thryonomys; species Thryonomys swinderianus. Next base: position 50,214 of record PVIC010007571.1, on the reverse strand, counting down.
TGAGGTAACATAATGCAGTGTTCGAAGGACTGTTGAGGGTAGTGTCCACTGATAGAAGAATAGAGCGCTTACTTTATTTGTCTTCTGATAACAACCATTCTAATAGATGTGAAGTGATATCTCCTTACTGATTTAATCTGTATTTCTTGGGTTATTTGTGATATTGAGCATTTTTTATATATCTATTGACCACTGCATGTGTTATTTTGAGACATATACATTCAGATCCTTTCCCCACATTTAAGGCCAATTATTTTATGTTGAGAGTTTGGCTTCCTCCTATGTTTTGTATATTGAGTCCTTATCAGATATACCCCTTGCAAATATTTTCTCACATTCCATAGGCTGTATCTTCGCTCTGATGATTGTTTCCTTTGCTGTGGGGGAGGCTTCAGTCTTATCTAATCACACTTGCTTCTATTTCTTATGCTTTTGGATTCATTTCCAAAAAATTCATTGACTAAAGTAATGTCAAAGCCTTTTCCACAAGGTTTTCCTCATGTAGTTTTACAGATCCAGATCTTATATTTAAATCCTTCATAAAATTGGAGTTCACTTTCTTAATAAGGTGGGAGATAAGGTTCCCAATTTTTCTTTTACATGTAGATATCTAGTGTCTCCAACATAATTTATTGAAGACATTATCCTTTTCCAACTATACATTCTTAGAACCTCAATTGAAGATTGGTTGACAAATGTATAAATTTATTTCTGCTCTATAGATTCTGTTCCCTTGGTTTAAACATCTGTTTTTACAGCAGTGTCATATTTCATAGGTTCAAGATTTATAACATACTTTGAAATTAGGAAGTATATACATTGTTCTTATTAAATGTTTCTTAGTTATTTAAGTCTTTGATTGTCTATGTGTGTAAAGAATGCCATTGAAATTTTGGTAGAAGTTGCACTGAATTTGGAGATAACTTTTGACAGTATAATTATTCTGACAATATTAATTCTTTGCAATCTATCAAAACAGGCTATTTTCCATTTATTTGTGTCTCCTTTAATATTTTCAACTATATTTTATACTGTTGTTTACATTTTTCACTTACTTGGTTAATTTTATTTTGTTCTTTTTGATGTTATTATAAATGGGATTATTCTCCTAAGTTTTTTTCTGGAGAATATTATTTTTGGATAAAAATCTATCTGATTTTTGCATATTGATGATAAATTCTACAACTGTATTGAACTTTATTAGGTTTGTGTCTGGTGGGTTTCTGAGGGCTTTCTATGTACTAAAAGATTTTGTCATCTGCAAACAAAAAATGTTACTTCTGTTTGTGGAGAAGGTTTATTTCTTTTCCTTGTCTAATTAATCTGACTGGGACTTTCAGTACTTGTTGAATGGAAGTGGTATGAGTGGATATTTACCCTGGTTGAATGTGTATATCCTCCAAAATTGATGTTGAAAATTTTCCTTCATTATGATAAAAGGTAGAGTCTTTGGGGCAAATGATTACATCAGAAGTACTCTGTCCTCATGAATGAACTAATGTCCTTATAATACAGACTCCAGAGAGCGCTGGTCCCTTTTGTTCTTCTGTCCTTTTCATTATGTGAGGATTCATCCTCCCCTTTGGAAGATATGACCAGATGCCATTTTAAAGTCAGAGGCCAGGGTCCACACAAGACACCAATCTGTGGGGACCCTGATTTAGAGTCCTGGCCTCAATTTATTCCAGAAATAAATTTCTATACTTTATCCAGTCTGTGTATTTTGTTATAGTAGCAAAAGTGTGAGATAGCCATTTTTTTTTTCAGTACTAGGGATTGAATCTAGGGCATTTGCACTGAGCTACAACCTTACCCATTTTAAAATTTTTGACTTCAAGACAGTCTCACTAAGTCACCAAGTTGCCCAAATTGGGCAGAACTTGTAATCCTCCTGTCTCAGCCTCCCATGATGCTGGAATTATAGCTGTGTATCACAATGATCTTGAAGGAAAAGTCTTCAGGTTATTATCATAGAGTATAATTTTAATATGCAAGTTTGTCATGTGTGGTCTTATGTTAAGGTATATTCTCTTCATGTCTAATTTACTGATATTTTTATAATTAAATTGCTGTAAATATGTCAAATACTTTTGCATCTATTGAGATGACTATAAGATTTTTTATGCTTGTGAGCCCAAGCCATTTTATTTTTATTAGTGCATATTAATTATATAAAGCAGTGGATTTGTATGTGGCATATTCATGCATACACATATCACATTTTGATCTTATCTGCTCTTCTTATCCTCCATCCCACTTCCTTCCCTTTTCTCAATCTCCTTCCTCTTCAATAGTCTCTCTTCTACTTACAAATTCTTTTACTTTTTTTCTTACTAGATATCACAAATGAGAAATTTGTGATTCTTGTTTTTCTTAATCTAGCTTACTACACCTAATACAATCATTTCTGGTGTTATTTTCCTGGACAAGATTTTTGTTCTTCAATTTAATAAGATGTATTGCATCAACTGATTTGTATGCCCTTATATTCCAGGGAATGAGCCATCCTTATATAGCAGGAATAAAATCAACTTGATCCAAATGCATGATCCTTTCATGTGCTGTCAAATTTGGTTAGCTAGTATTTATGTTTACATTCTCCAGGGATAGTTGCTTCTATTTTTTTTTGTTAATGATTTTGTCTGGTTTTGCATCTTGATAATGCTAGCCTCATCTAATACATTTTGAAATGTTCCTTCCTTCTTAATATTTTGGAAACATGAGACTGGTTTGGGGTTAATTCTTCTTTACATGATTGGTACATTTTACACATGAGGCCATTTGGTCCTGAACTTCTGTGTTGGGAAGTTTTTGTTTATTCTGTCAAATATTTTCCTGTGATGGGCTTTAGTAGGTTACATGTTTCTGGGAATTTATCCAGTGTTTGTAGGCCATGAAATTTATTGTTATATAATGATTAATGGTAGTCTCTTATGATCTTTATAGTTCTGTGGTATCACTTGTGATATCTCTTCTTCAACTGATCATCTCATTTATCCATATATTTTTCATTTTTTTCTAAAATAAGTTAGTGTATCTAGTGCTTTAAATTTATATAGGGAGTAACAGATTACAGTGCTCACAGGCTAGCTTTGTTGATTATTTCTACTATTTTATAGTCTTTAGTCAACTTTAATTTTCTCTAACTTTTATTTTTTTTTCTTTTGCTCTGTTGGTTCTTTTCTTAGTTCCTTAATGTTCAAAGTTAGGTTGGTTGAGACTTTTCTTTTTCTGCTGTTAATCACTATAAACTACCCTTTTAGGACTGCTTTGCTGCATCCTATACTTTTAGAATCTTGGGTTTCCATGTTTATTTGTTTCAAGATTTTATTTCCTTTTGATTTTCTCTGACTCACTGACTCTTCAGAAGCATTTTGCTTTACTGTAAATTTATTTACCTTCCTATTTTCCTCCTGTTATTGTTTATTTCTGTGGTTGGAAAAATACTTGATATGATTTCAGTCTTTTAAAACTTAAGATTTGTCTTCGGCCCAACCATCCTGGAGAATATTCTCTGTACACTTGAGAAAATTTTATATCTTTCTTTTGTTGGATACAATGAGGTGTATGGTATGTTAGGTGCATTTGGTCTATGGTACAACTCAAGTCTACTTATTGATTTTCTGTCTGGATGACCTAACTGTTCATTGTGGAATACTACTGTCCTCTACATTATTATGTTGTGGTCTGTAGCTCCTTAGTTCTGCTAATACTTGCTTTATATATTTAGGTGTTGCAATAGTGACTGCTTATATATTTATAAGTGTTATATCCTTTACCATTATATAATGATTTTTCTAGTTCTGCTTTAGCTTTTTTTTAAAACTTAAAATCTACATTTTCTTGTGGAAATAGTCCCCATCTTTGTTCTTTTTTATTATTATTATTATTTTTCTTTGAGACAGGGTCTCGCTTTTGTAGTTCAGGCTGGCTCTGAGCTCACTATGTAGTCCAGGCAAGCCTCGAACTTAGCAATCCTCCTATCTCTGCTTCCCAAGTGCTGGGATTACAGGTGTAAGCCACCACACCCGACTTTTTTATTATTTTTTGGCACAGAAATTCGTTTTTTAAATCTTACTTTGAGTTAATGTACATCCTTTTTTCCTCTCTTCTTCTGGAACTCTCTCATTGATTGTATATTGGTTCACTTAATAGTGTCCTGAAATCCAATAGAGTTTTAGCATAGTTGTTCATTCCTTTTTCTATTTTCTCTTTTGTGTATTTTTAAATGATTGGTTTTCAAGTTCACAGATTCTTTTTCTGCTTAATCAAGTGTTCTTCTACTGAAGCTCTTTTATTTTTCATTTTATTCATTGTATTCTTTTTTTTTTTTTTTTTTTTTTTTTTTTTTTTTTTTTTTTTTTTTTTTTTTTTTTTTTTTTTTTTTTTTTTTTTTTTTTTTTTTTTTTTTTTTTTTTTTTTTTTTTTTTTTTTTTTTGAGATAGGGTCTCGCTTTGTAGTTCAGGCTGGCTCTGAGCTCACTATTTAGCCTAGGCAAGCCTGGAACTCAGCAATCCGCCTGTCTCTGCCTCCCGAGTGCTGGGATTACAGGCGTGAGCCACCATGCCCGGCACTGTGGTATGTGGTATTGATTGCTGGTGGGCGTGAGTCTCCATGCCCAGCATTGTATGTGGTTTCCAGGGATCGAACTCAGGACCTTGCTCCTGCGAGGCAGGCACCAGAACCTCTGAGCTAACCCTCCGGCCCCATTGCATTCTTTTGATATAGAATTTCTATTTGATTCTTTTAAATAATTTTTGTCTCTGTAGAATATTTTTTTAACCTCTTTGGTCCATATATTATTTTCTTGACTTACAAACTCAATGAGCTTACCTAATTTTTTTTTTTTTTGCTTTTTGAGACAGGGTCTCGCTTTGTAGTTCAGGCTGGCCCTGGGCTCACTATGGTGCCCAGGCAAGCTGCCGCGAACTTACCTAAAAATTTTTATATTGACTTTATCAATGAACTTATAGATCTAGTGTTTTACCTTTCTTTCTTTTTTCGCTGTTGTACCTTAAAATTTTGCCTTACACTCTTGCATTTGAGTGGAGGGTCCTCTCTTCCAGTACTGGTTAAACTGGGGAGAGAATGACCTATTCCAGTCAATCTGGATAAAGACTTGAGGGTTCTTTGAAACTTCTCTAAGGCTGTAATTGCTCCTTGCCCTTTTTCACTCTTTATTGGGAGCCCTTAGGACTATATGCCTTCTTTGAGTCCTATAAAGCCATAGTGGTTACTGAGAAACTCTTCCTTGCTTTCCCTATGGTAGTGCTCTAAAGTGTTCAAAGTCAAGTGCCTTTTCCCAACACAATACAGTTAATCCAACCATCTGGAATGATCCCAGTAACAATGTCTAGAAGTTTGCCAGATATATCAGTTAAGACAAAAGATGGCACCAAATATGGGGAAAGGAAGAGCGGAAGTCTTTTATGGGCTATATGGGGGGATGAACAGAAGGTGTACCCTATGAGATTTAGGGGTGAGTCTGTGGATCTGTGTTGGGAATGCACAGATCCGATGGATAGTTAGTAGAATCTAAGGTACTTCATTTAGATCAGCACCTTGATTGCTGTGAATGCCATGATCCCTTTTCTAGCTTCCTGAAGACTATTAACTGTGGTTACTTCTCACATTTTAAGTGAAGCAAGAAAGGAGTGGGCTTCAACATTCATTTTACACACTCACTTTCTCTAGTGAAGAAAACTATGGGACAAGTAAATCTGTCATATATATATTGTCCACACATACCATCAGTTATCCTCTCATAATGTACTTTTCAAGAAAAGAAATGATGACTTTAAGCTTTAGATATATTTCTTTTGTATCAACTTGATTAAACCTAAATATAATAATCCATGGATTGATATTTTCCTATGAAACATTTATGTACTTTAAAATCAGTTCTTTAAAAACATTTACTAAATTTCAATTTCACAATTACAGCTTTTTGAGATATCCATTATTCCTCTCCATATCTCACTGCTTTTTTTCCTTAAGGTAACAGGGATTAAAAAACATCACATCCAATATAGCTTGAAATAATATTCTTCAAATAATTGAGTATCAAGATGTCTTAAAGCTTCATGAACCTCTTTGAATTAAATATTTTAAAAAGATTTTACTTATAACACTCATTTATTTTCATGAATTTTAAACCATGTCATAATCATGCTTTAAAACTTATCTTGATCTCATTCAGTATATATTTTAATAGCCCTTATTAAGTTCTTGTGATATAATGTGTGACAAATGTTCAAAACACACCTTCATTCAATTTTGTTCTTAGGAGGAATGCAGGATTGGACCAACCAAAAAGGAGTTAATACAGTAAGAGATATATGCTGTGAACAAAATTTAAAAGGGAGATAAGGAGAAAGGTGGTGATGTGGGGAGGGAATGGGATAACAACTTTAAATAGTATATATAGAAAATTTCTTGTTGAAAAGAAGTCATCAATGCAGACAGGAGATAAAAGAGTGATGCCTGTGTATATCCTTGGAAAGGCATGATGAGTGAAAGAAATTGCAGGAATGATATTCCTGAGGCAGAACCGATGTGTTCTGAGAACACTCAGAAAGCTGGTACAGATAGAGAATAGTGAGCAAAAGGGGAAAACAAAAGGTGAAACCACAGAATGGGGTCTTGCAGATGCTTGGATGGTCTACAGTTTTTTTTTTCCTAACATGAGGGAACAATGGAAGGGATTCCAGCAGAGAATTATGTAATCCCATGCTCTTTATTAGGATCGCTATGTATGCTAGAGTGTGAAGAATAGACTGTAAGGGGCAAGGTGGAAGAGAGAGACAGTCAATGTGCTATTCAAGTAGTCTATGTGAGGCATGATGCCACTCCACATTAGTGTCAATGAGTGCATGGAGAAGACAACATGCTTCATGTTTCAAGATAATGGGATGTGAATAAGGGAAATTATGCACATGTGGGGACAGCAGGTAACTGTCCTCTCAGTTTTGCTGCAAATTCAAAATTGCTCTAAGGAAGACTTTCTCAAAAAAAGAAGCCATGAATAACCATGATTTAGCTAGTGAATATTACAAAAGAGACCATTCTTATATATAGTTGTTAAAAAAGATGCACCTATGTGCAAGCAGCTATGTTACTCACATTTTTTTACATGGATAACTGTTAAAAGGACAGAGTTAATGTTATTACAATAAAATTTTATTTAAATTATACCACAATATTCATTTTTATTGTTTTAATCTTTATCTTCATAAGAAACTTGGAAACTGAGTCATCTCTGGAAAAAATGTATAATGCCAAGACACAGTAGCAACAAAGAAAGCTTGTGCTTTCCATGTGCTTGTGGCTATTTCCTCATACTTTTGAAGGTTTTATTTTGCTCCTTAAGACATAAATGCTTCAGACTGAGAGAGGTAGCTGCTGTCCTTGTCTTTCAACATGCCCCTGGCTCTGGCTCATCTCAGAGCATAGCTCTGTGTAATGATATGGAGCTAAGACTCTAGAAACACCTGTTTTTACTCTTTTATGGGTCACATGAAACTTCTTGCTAATTCAACCTCTCACTTTACATTTGACTACCATCATAATAAGAATTAGAGTGCATTATTGAAAGCATCTCTTCTTGAAATTTTCAGCTTGGAAAAGGACATTCTAGAACAACAGTTCTTAACCAAGGGGAGTTTTGTACCCTAGGCAATTCTTGGCACCATTTGGAAACATTTTTGAGGGTTCTGTTTGTGAGGAGGAGTGTTTCTGACCCTCGGTAGACAAGTATGTTGACACTTCCAATACACAGAACTGCTCCTATCAAAATAGAACTATAGAGACCCACAGAAATACAGAGACTGAAGAGAAACTGAGAAATCTTAATTTAGAACAACAATTTAGAATTACTGGTATGGGGCAGACAATGTTCTAAGGAGGCAGATTTCATCAGTTTGAAGAAATCCATCTACAGATTGTTGATCTTCCTGTGACTATGGAGAATTAATGCTGTTTCACAACAGGCTTTTCTATAGAGTACCTCAAGCAGCAGTTCAACACTTGCCATAGTATATTATAAAATTGCTTTGGGGTTTAATGAAACACAAGGAGCTATAAAAGCATCTTTAGTAAAATACTAACAAGATTTCACACATTGTAATTGAAGGATAAGAGGGTGACAACATTGCTTTTCAGATTTGAAGGAATATATTCCCTCTTATTCAATTAATTTCCTTTGTGGGCTGAGTGAGGATGGTGCCTATCTATTCCACATTGAGGATTTGAGCTCCAGTGTACTATGAAGAAAACCAATGACTATCACACATCTTTTTTTCTTATATTCCAGCTGATCAAATACACATCTGAAGACTACAAATTACATTAACAATGACAAACGATCAGCAACAATTCTTCAAAGTCTATTTATCAAGTTTGTAACTGTGATTGGGCAGTCCAGGAAATTCTCCCTTATTTCCTTATTTCATCGATGTTTTGCAGCAGCACATATTTTTACTATTTAACCTTTCTGAAACGAGGTTTATCTTGCAATGCAATGTAATTGTACAATGGCTGTCAGCCAGGAAGGAGCCATGATGTAGTTATGTGAAACTTCTCTGATAAGATAAAGAAAATGTCAGCATTCGTGTACCCTACACCAATGATACAAGGCCAGTTACCTAGGAGTCTGTTCACAGAGATGTAGCCCAAAACAGCTCTGGCCACAGTGACACGCACACACTAACAAGAAGGTCCTGACTCTCACAGTTTGTATCTCCAAAGATTCTTCACAGATATTCATTCACACAATCCCTTCATGAATTCTTCTAGAAATAGTGTGCGAGCAATTAGGTTCTAGAAAGTATTCAGGCTCTTGAGACCCAGAAAAGCCATATCACCATAATAGAATCTTCTCGCAAGACACCTTTGCAATATTCTAAAATAGTAAGTATGTTTCTTCTACTCAGTCTCCCTTGCATTTATCTTAGTGGCACAAAGTTTCTTCTATGATATGTCAGACTGTTTTTGGACCCTTATGGCACAGATGCACACCACTGTACCCATGACTCTTTTCATTTCTGTAAAGCAGAGAACCATATAAGGAGAAAAGCAAAACAGCAAGCAGAGGAAGTAAAAACTTCCAGGGCTTAGAACTTTGATGTAGGAAGATCACAGCAAAGGGAGCACTAAATGCTTGAGAGGTAAAAGCAACTTTCTGAACAAGCTGTACTGACTTCACACCTCCCCATCAAGGAGTACTACAGTATGTGAAATAGGCACACATTTTTCCCTGGAGTTAGGTCAGTGATGTGGAGAACAGTCACATGCCAATGGCTCTGTCAGGGAAATAATCTTGTAGGGGATCATGTTCAGATCAAGAGAGATATCTCCTAACATTGGCATGAACATTGGAATTGGGTGCCAAGCGGGAATCAGGGGAATTGTTTCTAGCAGTCATTGTTCCTAAGCAGGAGCTGCTGGGACTCTGGTTTCAGAGTAGGAGTGATATTTTCTTTCTACTCAAATAAAAAGGGAGGAGATACCCTCTCTCACTGAAATGTCCTAAGACTTGACTGTTGCTGACCTGGTAGGACTGTGAAGTGTATTAGTGATTTCCTACAAAAGAACCCTTACATAAGCAAACCACATGAGACTGCAGAATATTATACAGGGGTGGTTAAAATGAGCTTGTATCTTTGGCTTTACCATAGAGCAAAACAGCTCAGCATGAGGGGACTTGTTAGTAGTTACACCTACTATCCATGATCCAGGTGAAACGCGATTTTGTTTTTCATTTTTTTCTCCTACTTCTGTTCAATTTATGAGTATATCTGAGGAATCAAGGCCATAGTATTGAAGAAATAAAAAGTAAAATAAATATCCCACAAAGGGTAGAATAAAATCTCTAATATGCATTACTGTCAACTGGTAAAATTTTCCTTATGTTTTATCTTGATAAAATTTCATTGATCTCATCTAATAAGATTATAGTATTGAGAGTTTCTTATTACTGCTCACTTCAAAAGGCTTATGTCTATGCACAATGAGCCACCCTGCCACACACTGTAGCTTTGACTCAAAGAAACACAATGGAACCAATGCTGGGAAATACTGACAATTTTTAAAATGATAGATCTCATATGAAATACCTAAATCTAGCTCAGTTTTTCTAATTCAAACTTTCATACTAGTTTTGCAATTTCAGCTGTCCAGATATGCACCTTTTATGTCTATCTGTGTTTTGGTTCCTTTGTTTTTTAAATTTTAATAAAGTTCTCTACTATAGAAATATATATTTTCCTATATGAAACAATGAGCAATTGAAGAGTGGTGATAAACAATAAAAACAGGAAAATTTTCTAAGTGATTCATTTGTATTTGCCGCTTTGGAAATTTTTTGAAAATTAATTTCAAAAAGAGTGGCCAAACCCTTCTTAGTCTCTCTCTCTCTCTTTATCTGCTGGCGGACAAAAAGAGGCCATGCCCCTTTAAAAAAATCATAGCAGTGCACAGACACAGGTGACATAGGTGATGCAGGTGACGCAGACCAATCATATATTGCTAAATGCTGCTTCCGCCATTGCACCCAATCATATCCCACCATGAGCACTGCGTCCGCCCTCTCATCCAATCACATCCCAAGGCGCCCTATGTAAATGCCAGTAACCTCTGTGACATGGTAATTAGAAAGAAGGTACCTAACAACGAGGTTGACTGGTTGCTGTATTAATTCTGCATCATTGCTCACCCTCCCAAGACCATGGGATTATGGAGACAGCACGGTAACTGGACCAGGCCAGATTATAAAGAGGCAAAAAAGTGAACTAGAATTTGTTGTTGCTTAGCAATCATCTTTCTAATAACATCTCAGAGTTTTATAGGACCATTAGGATCACCTATTTCAAGCTTCTCACAGATAGAAAAATCTGTGGCATTCAGTGACAGTAGCTGTCCAGATTTTCTTTAAATACCTCAAAATCTCTCAACACTGTGTTGATGATGTTGCTTCACATGTCATCAAAATAAATCTATATTATGGGCAAGAAATACCTTATCTCCTCACAGTGAACTACATCAGTCTTTTCTTACACTGTGTCAGTGATGTGTTGCTAAATGTTTAACAAAGGGAACAGCATTTGCCATTTCCTGTGGTGTAAATACTGAAGTCAGGGTTGAAAACAAAGTCTCTGACAACAGAGTTGGGAGATGTAGATAATTGATTCTTCTGAGTAAAGAGTCCTTCTTTTTTTGTTGTGATGATGAGGTCTTCTGCCAGGGCCACACTTTAATTTGAAATCTGTATCCAAACCATTTTAAAATTCCTCCTGAAAACCCTATTCTCATAGTTAAATTTCCCTTCTCCTAAATCAATTTCTCTAGTTATAGATAATTTTTTCCATCAGCACCTAATATGCTGCCACAGCATTCTAATTGTCTCCACAACATTCATCACTATTTGATAGTTTCTCTTTTGTACTTAAATTTTAATTATATTAATATTCTATCTCCTCAGGGAAAATGGAAGCCTCAAAAAATGTGGGGACCTTCTCTGTCTTGCTCATATCCTTATCTCTTGAACTAATATTAATGCTGGGAATATAATGTTTATTTAAAAACTAGTTACTGATTTAGGAAAACAATCAAAATCTTCATTGTTGACTCTACTTTTCATAGCATTTACATGAAGAGTTCTTTGAATTGATAGGAATGAATCTTCTAATTCTACCCACTTGTCTCAGATATGCTGTAGCTATTGAGACACATGAATCAACTTTGTGTGTTGGTCATATAAAAAGGAAAAAAGTGTATCTAAGTGCTCATTTTACACTATGATAAAATGATTTCTATTTTGCATTTTAATATTATAATTTAACATTAAGTTAAATGGATGATTTCCAAGGTGAATGCTTGCTCTCTTCCTGTGGTGGAGATATTCTACCTTTTATCTTTCATCACTGATAATGTCCCCTTTTGGGCTTTTATATGGACTTCTATCCCCTGCTCAAAATTCTTTAGAATTACTGACCCTTAGGATTTTTTATACTTGCATAATAAATATGCATTAAGTAAAAGGTTTTTAAACAATAGGCTATTTTCTCACACTGCATATTCTTCTCTGTTGATCTCAGTGACCAGAAGTTGACAATACCTCAGATATTATTCTCTAGCTCAAATTTCTCTTGAGATTCAAAATTTGCAAACTCAACTTTTAACCAGATGTCTCCAACTAAATATGCTATAGTTATCAAAAAAAAAGAAAGGAAGGAAGAAAGAAAGAAAGAAAAAGAAAGAAAGAAAGAAAGAAAGAAAGAAAGAAAGAAAGAAAGAAAGAAAGAAAGAAAGAAAGAAAGAAAGAAGGAAGAAAGAAAAAGGAACAGGGTCAGGCTGAATATGACCTGCACACTAAACATATTGCCATTTCCCTAATTTTGCCTGTCTCAGAGACTGACACTTCTCTTCACCCAGTTGAGAAGCCATTTCTCCCTTATCATAGCTTTTCTCATGTTCTTTTTGCATTGCCTCTTTCTACATTTCCCTTCCACACTGGAAGACAAGATCTGTCTTCTTCATAGTGGTATCTCTAATGTATGGCACTGTGGGTAACAAATACAGCTGACTGAATACTATTGTTTTTTAAGGTACTAGAGAAAAGATTTGAAAAACCTTTTAGGCTGCTATCCCTCTCCAAAATCTAGACACTACATCTATTAGGGGATGCCAAAATTGAGTATATACTAAGTGGATATGGTTAAATTTGGTATCGATTATACACTATAATCAGTTTTCCCTTTGCTGTAGTCACAATAAACTTTAGGATGGCTAATCCAGTATAAGTCACAACTCAAATATGCCAATTCAATGCCCAAGTGCCTTGCTATTACTCTTGTTTTGGATGCCTTTTTCTTTCCAATTACATGCTTGAAGCACAGGACACTGAAGTACAATTCTTCCTTAATATCACAGTGGTTAAGTTCAGATTCCTTAGAGTTTTAAGGGAAATATATATGGAAGAGGATTGAAAAAGTTGTTGATGCTTTACAATAAAATTCAGCCCTATGAAGAATAACTCTAAAAAGGAAGAATTCAGATCCCCCAAATTCTATTTTCAACAGTGACCTTTTAAAGTTGTTGAGATTACTTTGCTTGTTTTGCTCTTTGTCCTAAAATCGCTATGGACCTACTGTGACGAGACCCGAGTACCGAACTATGTGGAACACCACAAGTGGAACACCACACAGTGACTAATTTCTCAAAAGTGACACTAGGCTGTGTTATCACTTGGGGAAGGTGGGAGGACACCATTTGGATAGGAAATTGCAGGCAGCAGGGAAATTATTCACTGCTTTCAATAGGAAGGTAAGGCCTCTAGTGCTTTAGAAAGCCTAACATTCTACTTATAGGTAAGTCTGGGAGACACCAATGAAGAGGAAGAGAAGAACAGTGTTTTAGTTCACTGGACTCTCTAATATGTGATCTGGCCATGATACCTGCTGTCTGTGTCACGAGGAGAGGCGTTGCCATCATGTGTGTGATACTCTGACACTTTCTAAACAGAGTACTATGTTTATATAAATGACAGTGTTAAGTGGTGAGTGAGCTTGGCTATTTATATATTCAGGCATTTTCATTAGTGGCTTGATATTTGAGCAGACATTTAAAAATCTTTAGGAGGACCAGCTCACAGGCCTATACTGTCAACTTTCACAAGTACCAAGCAATATAGAATCAGTATCACTAACAGTTTCGACAGAATTTAATAAAGCACACAAAGAAAATGTGCAATTTACAGAGGCTAATTTACACATATGTATAACAGAAAAATGAATTTGGAAGATATTAGCTTTCCATCTGTACTCCAAAGAGAAAAATGGGGAAAAAAGTGATTTACCAACTGTCAATAAATGATTTTAAATGAATCCTCTTGTTTTTCTGAGCTCAAAATATGTTTTTCTGAGCTCTCTCACTAGGGATGGGATTTAATTTTTATGCCATTCCATAATTTCCATATAAGTGTAATAATATGTTGACTTTAAGGTCTTCCATTATATTTTAAGTCTACATAATCACATTTAGTTAGTGTTATTTGTGGCTAAGGAACAAGGGACAAATGTGTGGGCTACATTTTCAGCTTCATGATATTTTTAATGAACTCTGTAGTGCACTCCTCCTTCCAATGCAATTCCTGCTCTTCTGCGGTGTATTATGGAATTGCAATAAATTGTGGCCTGTCCTGGGCTTGAATGTGGTTTGATATTTTAGATTAAAGGGTGAATAGTCCTGTTAGTAAGCTTGTCAGTTACATTAAGAACCAACTTAAAATCACATATAGCTAATACAAGGTGAAATTTATTGATTATATATATTGAGGTTGGATTAGAAGGGTTGAAAAGCTATTAATTAAATCTCTAGGTAAGAAGTATAACTCCAAATTTTTATGATTGAGTATAGTTTCAAAGAACATTAAGAAACTTGTTTTGTTCTCCTTTACTACTGAAATTCTACCACAGAGGCCTACCCTTTCTACCCTGGACAACTAGGGGAGGTAACTATTCATCTACTGGTTAGTTACTTGGCCTAAGAAGGACTTGAAATGCATTATTACAAAACTTTAAAATAAAAAATACAGTCTAAATTTCATGTTTCAGAAAAGGAGGAAATTCTGGTTTAGGTAGAGGGAAGGAAATTCTGATGCAGACTCGCCCAGTGAGTTTTTAGCTTCCTTTTTTCATTCATTTCTTTGCTGAGAGAGGTGAGGAGCAGAAAGTGAGGGAAAGAGTGACACAGAAATATCTTAGCATTCAGTTGAACAGCCAATGAAATAGCTTTGTAACAGAGCAGATATTGGTAATAAAGAGCTATCAAGTTTGTTCTTTTAAGTTCTATTCAATGAAGCCCGTAGTAATATTGAATATATTCCGAGAGCCACATAGTCTATTAGAAATAATAATTTACTTAATCCTCACAATAATCCTGTGTTCCACATTACTATTTCCATTTTATGGAAGGGGTCAGAAGTTCAGAAACTAGGATGCCCAAGATCACATAAACTACTAAAGGTCCAAAGCTGAATATCATCCTCCCATCCTGACTTCAAAGGCTCTGCTTTCAACCACTTTTCTCTCTTTTCAGGATGGCCCACTGAAAAGCCAGCGTTGTGCCTGCCGTTTCTTATTTAGCCAGAGTAGTATCCTGAGCTTTGCACACTAAGCCTATATATCTACTGTGTATACACAGTTCCCACCCAGGGTTTTCACTGCTAAGAGCAAAGAATAAATGAGGGGTCCTTGGATGACTGGTGATGAGGAACTGAGTAAAGAAAGTTTGGAAGATGGGGCCAACTGGAGAACTGTCACACAGTCAGTGCAGTGGTGGGACACAATGGTTAGATGTTAAACTAGCTTTGATACTTTAACTCTTGCAGGAAGCACAAACACAGACTCTCAATACTAAGCACAGAGACAGCTTGGGACATGAGGATGTCTCTTGGAGGTTGAGCCTGCAAAAGAGAAAAACACAGCCCTGTATTTTGGCATGACGGATCAAACAGATTCTGGGATAGTGGGAAGGAAGCTACTTAACTAAAAATAATTCACAAATATCAAATCTTTTCTCTGGTATGAGAAACTGAAAATGTAAATGAGTTCTATAATGTATGACAGATATTGTGAAATAGTAAATAATCAAAGGGAAATGAGGCTTGGGGTAAGTAATGAGAAAGAAAAAATGTTATGGTTAAAAAAAGGAAACAAAAGTTGTGTGTATAGGGGTGGGGGGTTGAAGAGTGGGTAGGGAGAGGGGAAAAATGAGAATAAAATCATGTCATATACTGGTACAAGTTTTCAATGTTGAGTGTAATCGTGATGTGGGTGTGTGTATGAAATGTATCAATAAAGATTCAAATTAAAAAATAATAATTCACAGTAAATAGATCATCACAGGCAGGACTGAGTTTAACAAAACAGGTCATAGAATTTTCAAGGTTTTAAAACTGCACTATGAGAGCTGTCGATTAAACTAGCAGGAAAGAATAGGACAGGAAGCAATGTGGCTAGTGTTCACACTGACCAACCTGGACTATCTGTCAGCTGGTTTGAATCTTTATTTCTGTAGAGTTTTTTTTTAATTATAAGTTCTTTTCAAGTCATAAATACAGAAGCAGGTTAACAAATTAAGAGGATATTTTTCATTTTTTAAGTACAGTAGGAGTGCATTCTTCATATGTTTTACTAGTTTTTATATTTAACACACAGAAACACTTTTAAAAGTCCTACTTATATACCACGCCAGAGGTGCATGAGCAAGTGGTGTGCAGGGGAGTTTGCAGGGAATGTAGACAACAAAGGAGTCCTGTGCCATTACCAGTGCCAAGGGCTGCGGCCCACCTCCCAGCACCCATACCATGCCAGAGCTGTGCAGAGACAGATAAACAGGGAACCTAGGCAACAAAGGAGGCCTGTGTCATTACTAGTGCCCAAGGCTGTCCTGCCTGCTTCCACTCAGACCAACCAAGAGACCAGTGAATAAAGACTGGGTAAATAAAACATGGTGGAAGAAGCAGAGTGAATCAGCTAAAAGGAACCTGGGTACCAATGACCAGAGATTGGGCCTGCAACACTTCTAAGACCAGTGTGAGACCACAAGGTCTTGGAATCTTCAATTCTTCTTGGGCCAGACTGGGTATAACTGTTACATGGAGAACTTTGAATGACACTACCTGCTACACTGTGGTCATTGAATGAGTATGGCTCTAGTACTGAAACCTATACAGAGGCCTTCAGTTAGTTCCTCTCCCCAGTCCACCACATTGAAGAAATCACTCACTAGAAGAGTAAAGGAATCCTGTTGACTATAGCCATTGGTGAATTGATGGAGTCAGATCCACCCACAAGAGCCTGAACTCTTGCAGAGTTCATACCCGCAGGGGCTCATTAAGTTTAACTCAGGCATTATACTCAGAAAGTAGATGAGAGATGCTGGATATCTCTTTGTGACTAATGTACTTAGTTTGGTATATTGTTGTTGCTGATTTTGATGCTGTTGTTACACTTTTTTTTTTTT
>PVIC010007571.1:0-33092 GCA_004025085.1 Thryonomys swinderianus | reverse complement strand
CTTTATAAATCTGCTAACCCTATTTCTAAGCTTTCATTCTTCTAGCTTCCTACTTCCCAGTGACCTTTTATTCCCAAAGGGTACTTGTGGTACATTTAAGGGTCTATACGTAGTAAACACATTGCTGATTAATTCTAAATTTTGGCATATGGTCACAGAGGTAAATTGAGAGTTCAAAGTTTTCAGAATAGAAATTATCAAAGCTTTTCATTTCCTTTACTGTGCTTGATACTGTTGATGGTACTGATTGCATTATGGCAATAAAGATAATGTGATTGATCTGTTCAAATACCTCACATGGTATGCCAGAACTGAGAACTCTCAAGGGTCATTATAGATTCAAGGAAGACAACCCAGGACGGAGCCACTTCCCAAGGTCCCAAATAATAGGAAGGAAGAGACTTGCAGCAAACATTGCCCAGACACCAGGGAAGGAATTAAACACATAATATTAGCAAAAACAAAGGAATAGAAATGAGAAAAAATTTAAAAAGACACAAAAATCATCACCACAGAGAAATTCAAGGAAAAGGAAAATAGAGCAAACTGTAACTCAAACACCAGGACTCTTTGAGATGGTAACAAAAGCAGATCTAGTAAAATGAAAATCAGAATTTATCTCTGAGATGAAAACAGAAATACTGTTGACAGTGAAAGACTTCATTAAAGAAGAGATCGGCGAGATGATAGTATCTAAGACAGCAAAAGCAATGGAACCTTTTAAATAGCTTCAGCAGAGCTCCAGGTGATGAAGAAGGAGAATGAAAGTTTGTAAAGTAGGATGAATGAAGCTGAGAACTGAATTTCATACCTAGAGGACAGGATGGCAGCCAATGAACAGGAAAGATATAATGTATGGAAAATGGCAAGGGACCATGAGAAATCAATCCAACAGCTTCTAAACGTTTCAAAGAAGAATAACAAAAGACTGATTGGAGTCACTGAGGAAGCAGGAGACAGTGCAAAAGACATAAAAAAAATCTGTAAGAAAATATAGTGGCAGAATACTTCACAGGTAAAGGAAAAGAATGGGACATACAGATAAATGAGGCTTGTAGGACTCCAAAAGGCCATGACATAAAAATATCTACACCTAGACATATAATTATCAAGGTTTGAGATTCACAACAAAAGAATGAAATCCTAAAATCAGTTAGAGAAAAGAAAAAAATCACCTACAAAGGGGAGCCCATCAGGGTCACAGCAGACTTTTCAACACAAACACTCAGTGCAAGGAGAGGAATTGCAGGAAAACAACCTCCATCCTAGATTGATGTATCCTACAAAACTATCTT
Organism: Thryonomys swinderianus; assembly: GCA_004025085.1. Classification (NCBI taxonomy): domain Eukaryota; kingdom Metazoa; phylum Chordata; class Mammalia; order Rodentia; family Thryonomyidae; genus Thryonomys; species Thryonomys swinderianus. Next base: position 31,797 of record PVIC010007571.1, on the reverse strand, counting down.
TGAGAATAGATGGGGAAATAATACTTCAATGACAAAGAACACCTGAAAAACTTCACAAATACAAGAAGACCATCTTGGAAAAAAACAAAATTACAAACCTGTAAGACCCAACAGAGTGAACTCACTGGGCCAAACAAGAAACTGAATGGAAAAGTGCAAAAGTAAAGAATAAAAGAGTCAAGAACAAGAAAACATGGCAGCTCTAAGTCTGTCCATATCAGTCATAACCATGAATGTCAATTTGACTCAATGGGCCAATTAAAAGACATAGACTAGTAGATTGAATCAACAAGGAAGATCCTACAATCTTCTGTATACAGGACACACACCTAATTCAGAAACAAACCCATAGACTGAAAATAAAGGGATGGAAAACAATTCTCCATGGCACAGGAAACTGCAAAAAAGCAGGTGTGGCTATGCTTTTGCAGATAAAATAGATTTCAAACCAAAACTGATTAAGAGAGATAAAGAAGGTCACTATATTCTTTTTTTTTTTTTTTTTTTTTTTGAGACAGGGTCTCGCTTTGTAGTTCAGACTGGCCCTGAGTTCACTATGTAGCCCAGGCAAGCCTCAGACTCAGCAATCCTCCTGCCTCTGCCTCCTGAGTGCTGCGATTATAGGCATGAGCCAACACACCTGGCACTGTGATATGTGGCATTGATTGCCGGTGGGCATGAGTCACCATGCCCAGCACTGTTTGTGGTTATTGGGGATCGAACTCAGGACTTTGCCCTTGTGAGGCAGGCACTGGAACCACTGAGCTAAATCTCAGGCCTGTCACTATATTCTTGTACAGGGAATAATCCAGGTGAAGAAATAACAATCATAAAAATTTATGCACCAAACTCTAATCACCCAGGTATATAAAACAAACATTAATGGACATGAAAAGCCAGATAACCACTAAAACAAGAGTAGTAGGGGACTTCAGTACTCCACTGTCTCAAATTGACAGATTGAGTGGACAAAAAAAATCAATAAGGAAATACATGAGTTAAAGAAAACTTTTGAACACATGAACTTAACAGATGCCTACAGAGTATTTCACCCTACAAAGTCAGAATGTATGTTCTTCTTAGCTGCCCATGGATCATTCTCCAAAATAGATCACATCCTGGTTCATAGAATAGGTTTAAGTAAATGCAAAGGAAATGAAGTTATCCTCTGCATATAATCAGATAATAGCATCTTGAAACTGGAGCTGAATGGCAAAAGAAATTCCAAGATCCTCACAAACTCTTGGAAATTGAACAACACTCTATTGACCAACCAATAGGCCACAAAAGAAATTAAAGAAGAAATTAAATAGTTTCTACAATTAAATGAGAACCCCAGTACAATATACAGAAATTTATGGGAAGCAGTTCCATGAGGGAAATTCATAGCAGTGAATGCCTACCCCAGAAAAGAGAGCAAACTCAAATAAACAATCTAGTGCTGAACTTCAAACTATTAGAAAAAGAGGAGCAAGACTAACTCAAAGCTGATACTAGGGAGGAAATTATAAGGAGCCAGAGCAGAAATTAGTGCAATGGAGACAAAGAGAATGATACAAAGAAATCAATGAATCAAAGAGTTGGTTCTTTGAAAGGATAAAGTTGACAGACCCTTAGTTAACCTTATCAAACAAAGGAAGGAAAAAGGCTCAAATCTATGCTATTAGGAATGAAAATGGGGAAATCACCATGGATACACAGGAAGTCTAAAGGATAATAAACACCTATTTTGAAAATTTGTACTCCAAAAAGATGGAAAATCTAGAAGAAATGGATAGATTCCTAGACACATATGAACTTCCAGAGCTGAATGAAGAGGATGTAAAAATGTTGAACAACCCAATATCAAACTGTGAAATTGAAAATGTAATAGAAAACCTACCAACAAAGAAAATCCTGGATCCTGATGGCTTCACTGCTGAATTCTACAAAACTTTTAAAGAAGAGTTAATGCTGGGCATGATGGCTCATGCCTGTAATCCCAGCACCCACAGACAGGAGGATTGCTGAGTTCGAAGCTTGCCTAGGCTACATAGTGAGCTTAGAGCCAGCCTGAACTACAAAGCAAGACCCTGTCTCAAAAAAAAAAAAAAAAAAAAAAAAAAAAAAAAAAAAAAAAAAAAAAAAAAAAAAAAAAAAAAAAGAAAGAAAGAAAGAAATAAAGAAGAGCTAATGCCAATATTCTCTAACTCTTTAATGAAATCAAAAGGGAAGTAGTGCCCCCAAAGTCATTCCTTGAAGCAACCATTACCTTGATTCCAAAAGCAGAGACTCAACCAAAAAAGAAAAATACAGGCTAATCTCTCTAATGAACACTGATGCAAAAATCCTCAATAAAATACTGGCAAACAGAATACAGAGAGTTATCAAGAAAATTATACACCCTGATCAAGTTGAATTTATTCCAGGGATGCAAGGGTAGTTTAACATACACAAATCAATAAATTTAATACACCATATTAACAGAATCAAGGACAAAAACCATATGGTTATCTCAATAGATGAAGAAAAAGCATTTGACAAAATCCAACACCCATTCATGATCAAAACCTTATAGAAAATCATAACAGTTGGATTTTTTCTCAACCTAACACAAGCTATTTATGAGAAACCAACAGCCTCATCATACTAAATGGGCAAAAAAATGAAACCCTTTACACTAAGATCAGGAACAAGACAAGTATGTCTGCTGTCGAAACTCTTGTTCAATATACTGCTGGAAACATTAGCCACAGCAACTAGGTGAGACAAACAAAAGGAATAAAGAAAGGCAAGGAAGAAGTTAAACTGTCATTATTTGCTGATGATATGATTCTCTATATAGAGGATCCTAAAAACTCAACCATAAGACTGCTAGACTTAATTGTCAAATTCAGTAGTGTAGCTGGATACAAGGTCAATGCACAAAAATCAACAGCCTTTGTCTACACAAACAACAGACTCATTGAGAGAGAAATTAGGGAGTCAATCCCTTTTACAATAGCATAAAAAAATGAAATATCTAGGAACTAATCTAACAAAGGATGTGAAAGACCTTTATTCTGAAAGCTACAAGACTCTGAAAAATAAGATAGAAGAGGATATCAGAAATTGAGAGACATCCCTTGCTCCTGGGTAGGGAAAACCAACATCGTCAAAATAATCCCACAACTACTGTACAGATTCAATGCAATCCTCATTAAAATCCCAACACCATACTTCACAGAGCTAGAGAAAATAATCCTAAAATTCATCTGGAACCACAAGATACCTAGAATAGCAAAAGCAATTTTAAGCAACCAGGACACAAGAGAGTTGGTATTATGATCCCCAACTTAAAACTGTACTATAAAGGCACTACGAGAAAAACTGCATGGTACTGGTAAAGTAACAGACAAAGGACCAGTGGAATTGATTAGAAGATCCAGAAACAACTCCAGATACACTGAACCACCTTATCTTTGACTAAGGAGCCAAACAGTCTCAGTGGAGGAAAGACAGCCTCATTAACAAATGGTGCTGGAAAAACTGGGCTTGAACCTGCCAAAAACTAAAGTAGATCTATCTCTTTCATTGTGTACTAAACTAAAATCACAATGATTAGAGACCTAAACATTAATACAGAAAAGCTAAACCTGCTACAAAAGATGTCAGGTAAAACTTTGGGAGACATTGGCTTAGGGAGAGACTTCATGAACAAAACCTGTTTAGCATGAGAACGAGCAGAAAGAATCAACAAATGGGATCTCATCCTATTAAAAAGCTTCTGCATAGCAGGAGAAACCTCTGGCACAGCTAAAAGAAAACCAAAAACATGGGAGAAAAATCTTTACTAGCTATTTCTCAGACCAAGGGTCACTATCTAGAATATATAAAGAACTTAAAAATATCCCAAATTTAAAGACCCAATTCAAAAAGGGGCATCTGAAATGAACAAACACTTCTCAGAGGCAGAAGTAAAAGCAACCAAGAAGAATAGGAAGAAATGCTCAACCTCACTGATCATTTAAGAGATGCAGATGAAAACAATTCTGAGATTTCACAGAACTCCACAAAGAATGAGTGCTCTTGCAAAATAAACTAGCAATAAATGCTGGCGTGGCTGTGGGGAGAAAGGAACCTTTCTCCACTGTTGGTGGGAATATAGACTTGTGCAACCATTGTGGAGATCAGTGTGGAGATTCCTCAGAAAACTAGGACTAGAGGTTCCATTTGACTCTGCTAGAAATATACTCCAAAAATTAAAAAAAAAAAACATATCGTAAAGATAGATGTGTCCCATGTTCATAGCAGCTCAGTTAGTGATAGCCCAATCTTGGAAACAGCGTAGATGCCCATCAACTGGAGACTGGATAAAGATGATGTGGCCTTAAAAAAAAATAAAATGGAGTATTACTCATCCATAAAGAATGATAAATTTGCCAGGTGTGGTGGCTCATGCCTATAATCCCAGTACTCAGGAAGCAGAGGCAGGAGGACGCTGAGTTCGAGGCTTGCCTGGGCTACATAGTGAGCTCAGGGCCAGCCTGAACTACAAAGTAAGACCCTGTCTCAAAAAAAAAAAGAATTATAAGTTTGAGTCATTTATGTCTATGTGCAAATAGACACACTTTTATGATACACTAATAAGTGAAGTAAATAGATTACAGATATGTAAGTACCATATCTTTTCTCTGGTATGAGAACTTGTAGATGTAAATGAATTCTACAATATATGATAGATTTTGTGAAATAGGAAATATTCAATGGGAAAGTGGTAGGGGAAAGTAATGAGGGGAAATAATAAATATGATTTAAAAAGAAAAAGAAATGTATATAATGGTTGGGGGTTGTAGGGTGTGGAAGGATATGAATAAAAATGAGAATTAACTCATGTCATTTACTGATACAAATTCCCCAATGTTGAGTGTGAATGTGAGCTCTATGTAAAAATGTACCAAGAAAAAATTCAATTTAAAAAAAAAAGTTCCACTTGTGGGTATTACCTATGACAAGCAGGAAAGATGTTTTCCATATAACCTTATTATGTACACATGGGCAGATATTCCTAGGTCAGATGGTTTCCCTTTTGCCTCACACAAAAATATGTGCATATGTGTATGCATTCATACACATGAATACATGTACACACAACTGCAGCTTTCTTTTAAAGGTAGGACGATATGAAGTGGTGTTATGAAGTGATGAAGAAAAGGTAAGCAGAATATTAAATATTTATTGAGTAGCTAGTATATGTGAGAGTTATGAGTCACTCAGAGCAAGATGAATGAGTGTGGGTCTGTCCCTAAGGAGTGCCTATTATGGGGAGGGGGAAGAAGTAGGCGATGTAATGGAAACACATAAATATATAACTCAGGAACAAGAAGAGCATTATGAGATGTGTCACACAGAAGCAGAAATAAACCCTCTGAGAGCTGACTGTGAGCCAGGCTTCCTCACTTGCCCCTCAACTGAACAGCAAAGTCATGTTAGAACGTTAAAAAAAAACTACCAAAGAACTCCCTTATGGAGATGGAACACGTTTATCAGAGCACATGTAGCTGCCAATCATGAAATGTCTACTTGACACACATTTTTTCCAATATTCACATCTCATGAGGATGCTTTACAGACCCTCCATCCGAGCTTCAGAGAGGTGTGGTGATTTTTATGATGTCAGTGGGATAGTGGCAGACCTGGAATCCAATCCCGGTGCTGGCTCCTGTTCTCTGCTAGGACAACAAGAGCAATCTTGCCTGGCTTTGACCCTGGAGACTCTGGGCAACTCTTTCCCAGGATAACTGGTCTGAGATTGGCTGCTCTTGTGTCTGCCCTGCAAGATTATTTCAGCATTGGCTGTTGAGATTCTGCTGGGCAGACCTTCCATCAGTGGTTTCAAGGTTTTCCCTCTGAAAAATATTGGCTTCCTGCTTTCCTTGTTAACCCCTACTGTGACTCCTGTTCATTTGGATAACCTCGTGGCCTTCTGTGTATTGTGAGCTTTCTGCATTTTCTGCCAGATCAGCAGTGTGGGAGTGCTGGGGCAAAGGGAAGGGATTTATTCTTCTCTTCTTGGCAGGAAGAACTACTTCTTTGTCAGGGGTAGAGTTGCAAACACATAGTCCTTTTACAATTTCACAATACTTCCTGAGTAACCGTGAACTATTTCCTGGGCAGGAGAAACTCTGGGGTTCTTGTTGAATTACTCATCAGCTTCTCCTGGCATGTAATCTTCAACTGCTTTGTTCAACTACACCATTGGACTCTGCATATGATGGACGCTAGAGCCTTGAATTGAGTCTTCAATGAAAGGAACCATAAACTAAGTCTTAGACAATTTTGTTGTGATCACCACTGTGTACCCAAAGTTCAACATAATGCATATATGAGACATAGTAGATGGTCAGTAAAAGCTCACTGATGCATAGACTTGTAGAAGCTATCAGGCTTTGTCTATATGTTAGATCTCATTTCCCTTTTTCTTTTGAATGTAGAAGTGTAACTGGCTATGTTGACTGAAATGACTAACAGATAATTCACTGGTGTCAGATTATAAGAGGTGACAGACACACAGAAAAAGTAATAAAGATGCATGCATGTTAAATCTGAGACACTTTTTGGATGTAATGTTTAGATTAAACCATCATTAATAATCATTAATATAGTATCTGTTTCAGCCTCTTTCCCTCCTATCCCCACTACAGATACTGTTTTTTTGTCTGGATATGCATATATAGCCACCACCCAATTTCTAGGGAAGGTAACATGACCAGAGAAGGACTAGAGAATATGCATTTCCTCCAAAATCTGAACAGACTTATCCTTATCAAATGTAAAGAGATTGAGTGAATGATCAAAAAATTTCCAAAAAAGAAAAGGTTATGACCAGTGGCTTCACTGATGAATTCTATATAACAGTTACAAATTCATAACAGTCTTTTTGCAAGTCTCCTAAAAAAGATAAAGAAAAATACAGTTTAATACTTCTATGAAGCCAATGTTACCCCAAGGACAAGGCCAGATAAAGATATCACAAGAATAAAAAACTGTAGACTAGTATTCCTTGTGAATAAAAAGGCAAAAAATCTCAACAAATTACCAGCAAACTGAATTTAGGAGCATCTTAAATGAATTACATATCTCCACAAGGAGAACTTTATCCTAAAATACAGGGTGGTTACCACATAAAATAACCAGTCCAATCATCAATGGAATCATGTTGTTGTTAAGGAAAATCTCTACTATAGGACCAGCTGAAGAGGGAAAATACATAATCTTTACAATAAATGGTTGTAGAAAAAATGACAAAATTCAACGTAGATTCATAACACAAACACTCCAAAAAGTAGCTACAAAAGGGAACTTTCTCAACCTGACTAAGGGCATTTATGAAAAACAGAGTTAACATCACATTCAGTGGTAAAGACTGAAACCTTTGAGTAGATCAGGAGCAAGACAAGCATGCCTGCCTTAGATGCTTCCATTCAACATTGTGCTGAGTTGCAGCCAGATCAATTAGACAAGAAAAAAAGAAAAAGAAGAAGAGAACTCTGAACTGAAAAGGAAGAAGCAAAACTATTCATTGATGAAATGATCTTATATAATAATCTTAAATAGTCTGCAAAGTAATGAAAATATTGAAACTGATAAACAAATTGGTAAACTTCTAGGACACAAGACCAATACATGAGGTATTGTATTTCTGTACAATAGTGGTGATCAATAAAAATTATAGAAAATAATCCTAGCACAGCATATCCATTCAGTAGAATGCTGAGTCATAAAAAGCAAAGATAAATGCTAAGGCATGGATGGCCCTTGAAAACATAATGCTAAGTGAAAATGGCTAGACATAAAATGTTAAGTACAACATGATTCAAACTATGTGAAACACCCAGAATCTGTAAATCTATAGAGACGGAAATGAGATGAGTGTTTGACAGGGACTGGGAAAAGAAAAAAATGTGGAATAACTATTTAATGAGTACTAGATTTCCTGTGAAGGTGACAAAAATATTTTGGAGCTCAAAAGTAGTGATGACTGTGTAACATTGTGTATATACTAAATGGCCCTAAACAGTTCATGTAAAAATGGTTAATTGTATGTTATATGAATTTTGTCTCAATAAAACACAAAGGAGAGAAGAAAATTCTGAAAATATTTGTTACTTATGGATTAGAATCAATGAGAATGGAATAATGGCTGAAGTTTTGTTATCTTCAAAACTGAACTAAAATTAGAAGTTATATATATATATATATATATATATATATATATATATATATATATACCAGTGAGTAAACCAAGCGTCACATTTGTTATAACATCTATTGTCATGTCTTTTGCAATTGCTACTTTGCTTAAAGAGCTGAGCATATGCCCAAGATATCTATCCTCGATAGGCAGGAGCCAATGCCATCCTCCCAAAGAGAGTGTTCTGAATCTGACTCAGGCAGGAAAAAGGTCACATGAGGGTTGAGAGCAATAACAAAGGAAAGAAATATAAAACAGGAAAACATCTAGTATTAACACAAAAGAGGATAAGCAAAAGTATGAGTCAAGGCAATTAATTGGGGCAGTCAGGCAGAGTGGAGTGCTCTCCCAGAGCGGATGCATTGGTAGCACATGGAAAAACAAAGGGAAAGTAATTAAAGACATTTATTGAGCACTTGTGGTCTCTGACAGCAAAAGAAGGTATCACTGAGATCACCTACTAAACCTGAGAAAGAAATACATGTCATGCAGAAAATTCAGGGTTAAATTTACATAACTTTCTAATTATCCTATAAACTCAAGAATTTTTAGGTCACTTCAAGGTAAAGATGGATGGAGAGGTTTCACATGGTAGATGACATAATACTGCATCCCAACCAATAGGCAGGAATTCACCACAGATGGGATGTGAACTGATAGTTTTTTGGAAGTAACAGGGAAAAAGAGGAGGACTTTGGTTAGTGCAATGGTTTATATTGTACAAGAACAAAGCAGATCTGGATATGTAGCATGGAAACAGATAAGCAAGGTCTGTAACACTGGTGTGAAAAGTTTAGATAATGACCTCCATCCAGATGGCATCCAGTAGAGAGTTTTGGGTAAGACTGTCATAATGATATGATAAAAGCACCATTTAGAGCTATTTAATGGCATTTAGGGTAATTGAAAGTGTGGGTGATTATAATAGGGAGATGATCGGTTAGGATGCTTGGTGGCAATCCAGAATGCATATCCCAAGGCAGTGATGGGAACACTGAGATGGAAAGAAGAGCCTGCATGCACGTGCAACTTCCTGACACAGAGGCAACATCTAAGGGATGAATTGGGGCTTAAAAATTCATAATGATCCCACCATCTGTGAGATGAGAGAGATGAGTAAAGCATGACTAACTTAAGAAATAGAGAGACTGGGAGCATCAGGAAGAGTGAGTGCCGTTGGAGATTCCAAGCTGCAGCTTCCAGCAGCATGCCAGGGATTCAGGTGAGGAAGTAAAGAGAAATCCAGACTAGGTAATATGGGAGTTTGACCTCCTCTCACACCCTATCAAGTATTCAAACCTTAAAGGTGATTTTACGAAGTCACTGAGGTAGTGTGTGCATCACTGCTTCACAGAAAGACTCTTGGTTCATCTCTTGCATTTTTTCCTCTGACTAGGATGAGGGAGAAACAGCCCCAGGAGATGGACAGGCACGCTGCCATGGGCCACTACCCACCAAATGGGATCGTTCCTCTGCAGAAGTGTTTTCCCCCTGGGCTCCCTTCTTCCCCATTTATCTTCAGCTCAGCTCTGAAGATCTGTGCTAGGTGGTGTTTTGGCACCCTAAGAAACAAAAGGCCAAGGGAAAAGCATCAACTCAAACGTATAAAATCTCCCTTGATCTTCAGGAAATGCACCTAAGTTTTGGAGCCTACTCACCTCATCAGGTAAGCAGGGTTGGGTGCCTTCAGAGGGACATAGCCACTTCCACCCTGAGATACCTGCTGAATGAAATTGACCTGGTTCATATCCGGTTGTAATCTGACTTTTTTTTTAAGCAAATGTCTTGAGAGAAATCTATTCTATCGAAGGCAGTAACCAGAATGAAAGAGATGAAAACACTGACTACCAAAGGCAATAAAATGAGACAAACTAAACTCAGCCTGATGAACATCACTCTTATTCTTTCAAACAGTAGATCTCTGGAATCCTTTGGAGGGCTCAGTGTTATCTGAGAATTTTTATTTTTCAGGGAAAAAAATCATAGTTTTACATTGAGATCTTATAAATGCTGTGAGATAGCCATACAAGTTGGCTAAGATCTACCTGCTTTCAAAATTCATTGCCAGAGTACTGTTACACTTAGCTAAGAAATGGCCACTGATCAGCCTAATGGTACCAGTGGCTTTCCTTGCCATTTAAAAAAATTTCACAAAGCCAAGTAGGTCCTAATTCATTTTTAGTGAACATTCTCAGAACTCTACCAATTCAGTTTTGTTTGCTGAACGTGTTTTCACAAGTACTCGATTTGCTACTTCTGTAGCTTGAGGGTTAATTAGATCATGTGATGGTAGCCCAGGGCAGGCTGTGAAACAAAGCAAAAAAAACTACAACAACAACAAAAAAACCCAGCGGGCAGAAACTCACAATACCTTAGCTTCAGCTTGCCATCAACTGTACTGTTGGGTTAGAAACGGAGACTGTGGGGTGGGCAGAGGCTAGAAGAAAGAGGGAAGAGGAAGGGCCAGGATCACAATAAAATAGCTCCCTTTGGCTCTGGGTGAAACCTGAGGAAGGAGCTCCCTGCTAATCAAGACAACTGTGAGGAAGCTAGTTTGGCAGAAATTGCAAGTCCTACCCATTTACCACCAAAAAAGCTACAACAAGGAAGCCTTCTATGTCTTTGCCCAACTTGCTTGGTTCCCTGAGAGCTGCTCTTAGATCTACGCTAGGTCCTTGGTGATACTTACAGAGGTTTCATTGCCTCTCTCTCTCTCTCTCTCTCTCTCTCTCTCTCTCTCTCTATGTATGTATGTATGTATGTATGTATGTATGTATGTATGTATGTATTTATTTATTTATTTAGAGACAGGGTCTCGCTTTGTAGTTCAGGCTGGCCCTGAGCTCACAATGTAGCCCAGGCAAGCCACAGAGAACTCAGCAATCCTCCTGTCTCTGCCTCCCGAGACAGGGATTACAGGCGTGAGCCACCACGCCCGGCACTGCGGTATGTGGTATTGATTGCTGGTGGGTGTGAGTCACCACGCCCAGCTTTCTATGTGGTTACTGGGATCGAACTCAGGACCTTGCACTTGTGAGGCAGGCGCCGGAACCACTGAGCTAAATCTCCGGCCCTCTCTCCATTTATTGACAGGAAATTTAATTCACTGTTTGTACCAAGCCATTTCTTTTCACCAAGCCTTAGATGCTTTTCTGCAAAAGAGTGAAAAGACATATTCTCTAAGCTGTCTTCCAACTTAACAGTCCATGATTTCAAAAAAGGGAAAGAAAATGTTTCACTAGAAAAGTGTGTCAGGTAGATCCAAACTACCCGTAAGCTACTGCCACATTTTTATTTGTGATTTGGGGAGCCATTTTCTCTGAAAAACCCTTGTAGACATTTGCCACAGCTATCCATCCCCCATTTGCACCCCAATTATAAATTTTTATTGGCACTAACTGAGTAGAAAAAGATGCTGCTTTTAAAACCACTGAAGCATAAAAGAGGTGTTGACAAGTAAGTTCTTGGTGTACCAGCACTTTTTATTTCTGATAGTGTCCATAGGTTCCCCTCTGAGTTCAGAATGTAATAGTTTAAATGTTACATCTTATCAACATTGGACTGCTATGCCAGAAAAGCTGTAAGTGACTTTCTAGAGAAGACCATAATATTGTCAAGAATTTTCAAAGTTACATTTCATTAGAGTAATTCTTTTATCCTTTCTTTCTTGGTATGGCTAGAAAAGAGTTGGAAGAATATGAAAAATAAATCAGGGTGGTGAGCGTATGGTGGTCTATTTTATATGCATTCTTTCCAGGATGGCAAGGGATGGTGGAGTGGAATCCAAAGGCAGCTCTTTAAGCCTTGCCTGCCTCCATAGTTGATAGTTTTGCTTCAAGATAACAAGAGGAGCGGATTATGGGAGGAGATAAAGGAAGCCCTTGGCCCAGTACTCTTTGTGGTACTGTGTGCAGAATAAATGGGAAACATACTGCAATGTAATTGGAAAGTGATGTTTTGAGCTTGTACTAGTAAATATTCAGTGGCAATTAAGCACTTTCAGGCAACATGTTTCTGGGTCTGAATGGAACTGAAGCCGAGATAACAAACTCAATATCACAAGTTGTGGAAAGAAAACTCTTCTTTGGAAATGCAAGAGAAAATCTATTAGGAATGTAGTAGTCAGAATAAAAGCTGGTAAAATGTTGTTAAGATCAAGTCAATAGGTGAGGTTGAAAGATATTTCTTTAAACACTTGGAGGTACAGGATTTTCAGGGCTTTTTATTAGAAAATGACATAAGTCAAATCAATGGTGACACTCATTTCAAGGCTTAAAGAATGCTGTCCTTTTTCCATTGGATTTTTGTTTGTTTTCTCTTTGTTTTATTCCTACCAGTAACTTTTCCTCTCTTATATGTGGCATCTCAATTAAAGTTTCTCATATAGATTCTTGTTGGAGAGGCCACTCTACCTTTGAACCCACAAAATGGCCTTCCAATGACTTCTAGTGTCTAAAAAATTAACATAATAGAAAAATTAATTATCTCTAACAATTCCAAATATTCTCAAGACTGTAAACACTGGTCACTCGGGGTTATGTTTGTCACTTCCATCTTACATTACTGTTTGATTTTCAGTGTATTTTGCATTTTGGAGGGCATTTCTGATTCCATTCAATTTACCAATGGTTCAACTATCCACCAAGGAGAGATGGAGGCAGGGACAAGGCAACTCAGGCCACTGCTTCAGGCCTCCAGGTCACTTTGCCCAAAAAGCTATAATCTCAGATCACGAATGAGTATGACCACTCTTGCCCCCACACTCCAGTCTGCATATGGCCCCTGAGGTTTTCAGACCTATTAAATCACCCTGCCAGTTTACACCCATCATCTGCTTTGATAAAATTTTATATTTTTTTCTTTTATTTCCTGAGCTTTTGGCTTCATATCTGAAGAGCTGTAGCCTATACCAATATCTTGAAGCAGTTCCTCTATTTTCATCTGTCACTCGCAATTCCAGGTCTTACATTTAGGTCTAGATATATTTTGGTTGATTTTTCTAACTTGCCAGCTTCTGTACATGAATATCTGGTCCCCTGAGCACCATTTATTAAAAAATCTGTTTTTCTCCAGTATGTTTTTGGCAACTTGGTTGAGAATCATTTGGTCATAGATGTGTATGGTAATTTCTGGAGTCTGTATTCTGCTCTTCTAGTCCATGGATCTGATTTTACTATGGTCATGAAATATGCTGTGAAATCAGGTATTGTGATAGTCCTAGCTTTGCTCTTTTTGTTCAGGATTGCTTTGGCTATTGGTTCCTTTTAGCAGTTCTGTAATTTTGGACTTTTTCTTGGAAGAATGTCATTATTATTTTGATGAGGTTTACATTGTATCTGGAGATTCCTTTGGATAATATAGACATTTTAACAGTACCAATTTTGATAACTCATGAAGAGGAAAGGTCTGTCGACTATGTATATATGTGTATATAATTTCAATTTCTTTCACTAGTGTTTTGCGATTTTCATTATAAAAGTTTTTACATTTTCAGCTAATTTCATTCCTATGTACTTTATTTTTTGTAGCTATTGTGAATAGCATTGGTTTCTCAATTTTCCCTCTCAGGAGATTTGCAATTGGTGTATAAATACCCTACTGATCTTGGTATGTTGATTTATTCTGCAAATTTCCTGAACTCATTCACTAGTGCTAACAGTGAATGAGTTTTCTGGTGGAGCCTTTAAGTTTTCTGGTGGCCTTTAGGTTTTTTTCTACATATAACATATAAAATCATGTAGCTGCAAACAGGAATAACTTCATTGTCCAGTCCTATTTATATGCCTTTTATTTCTTTCTCTTGCCTGATTTCTCTGGCTAAAAGTTCTAGCCTTACACTGAGTAACAACAGTAAGAGTGGGCCTTCTCATCTCATCTAAAATAAAAATATTTCCAGATTTTCTTCGTCTAGTGTGATGATGGGTATGAGTTTATCAGAGACAGCTTTCATCATGCTACTATATGTCTGTTTAATGCCTAATTTGTTTCAGGGTTTTTCTAATGAAGAGATGTTGAGTTTTATCAAATACATTTTCTTCATGTATTTAATATCGCGATTTTTTTCCTTGACTCTGTTGATGTGAGGTATTACATGTATTGATTTTTATATTTGAACCATCTTTGTATCCTTGGGGTAAATCCCACTGCAAGGGAAGAAATCAACAGTGAAGAGACAACCTACTGTGTGGGAGAAAATATTTTCTACTGTTCATCTGATAGGGAATTAATATCCAGAACACACAAGGAGCTAAAACCACATAACAACAAATAGATGATTCAATTAAAGTGGAAAAATGATCCCAAAAGACTCTACTCAAAAGAAGAAACACTGGTAATGAACAAAAATGCTCAGTATTATTAACTGTCACAGAAACACAAATCACATCTGCAATAAGATATCATTTTATATCAGAGTAGCTTTTACTAAAAGATCAAAAATAAATGCTGGCAAGGCTGTGATAAAAAAGAAACTCATACACTGTTGTTGGGAATGTAAATTAGCAAGCCATTAAGGGAACAGTATGGGAGTTCCTCTAAAAATTACAAGTAGAGCTTCTATATGATTCAGCCTTCCCATTCCCGGATATGGATCCAAAGGCAATGGAGTCAGCTTACAAAATAGATTTCTACACTCCCATGTTCACTGCCACTCCCATGTACTCAGCCATTCTATCCACAATAACCAAGACATGGAATCAATGTAGGTGTCCATCATCTGATAAGAAAATGAGGTTTATAAGTGCACATGGAATATTATTCATCCATAAAGAATGAAATCCTGTCATTTGTAGCAACATGGATGTAACTAGAGGACACTGTGTTAAGTTAAATAAACCAGACAAAGAAACACAAATATTTCATGTTCTATGTCATATGTGAGAGATTTCTCATGTGTAAGATCTTAAAAAAGTCAACCTCAAGGTAGAAGAGTGATTACTAGAAGTTGCTAAGAGAGGACAGGAGAGAAAGGGAGATTGGGTAATGGATATGAAAACACAGAGGGAAGGAATAAGTTCTGATGTTTTTCTGGTAGTGCTTGCACTGGGATGACTATAGTTCACAGTGACTATGTCACAAATTTTATGAAGATGTAGAGATTCTGAAAGTAAAGAAATGATGGCAGAAGAAATGCTAATCATTTGTACTGTATGTGCTGAAATATTTTGTACTGAATATGCACAATTAATACACATTAATGAAACAAAAAATTCAATGAAAAAATGAAAAAAATCTTGAATTATCAACAAAAAATAAAAGGCAAGTTTGAATTTCTCATTGTTAGTGTAAGTAAATCATTTTCTCTTAAAGCTCAAATGACAGAGTTAGTGCACATTAACTTTTCCAGTAACCAAGAGTTCCACAAATGGTGTGGGTTTGAAACTTATTGAAGAATTATCTTCATATGTTGAGGTGTGATCCTTGAACACTGAATTTGGTCTTTTTATCACATAGGTTCCTTCTGTTTTTACATATAACTATGGTTGTAAGTGCTTATATGGTAAAAAGTACAGGAAGAG
The DNA here is from genome assembly GCA_004025085.1 of Thryonomys swinderianus. Classification (NCBI taxonomy): domain Eukaryota; kingdom Metazoa; phylum Chordata; class Mammalia; order Rodentia; family Thryonomyidae; genus Thryonomys; species Thryonomys swinderianus. The sequence continues at coordinate 16,068 of PVIC010007571.1, read as the reverse complement.
ATTTTGTAAAGTATTATTCAGTTTTCAATTTTTACATTTTTACACATTAGTACTATTTACAATTTACATATTTTATACCTGGTTATTGGATGTCTTTCTTTTCTAGATGCTGGAAATACAATAGGAGAACAAAATATGAAGCCCCTGCAGAGTTTTTATTTTTAAAGAAGGAGAAAATGACATTAGTACTAATTACAACAATAGCTGCAACAAACAATTCAACAAATAATTATATGTTAGAAGAAAACCAAAGCAGGTTTTGGGTTGCATTTGGTCCTCTTGTCTCCTGAGTGAAGATCAACTGAGCACACGAGTGCCATGAAGGATCAACTCAAGAGGCATGGGTTCCCTAGTGGGATGACATTTGATCAGTGACTTCCACTGAGATTTCAGGGAAGATAAGTGTTAGAATCCTTGGAAGAAGATTTATTTTCAAATGGATTATATTTATGGAGCACTAATCCAAAAAATCAATCAGAAAAGTCAAATAAAATCAACTAATTGGTCTCATGAACATTGACTAAGTGCTTTGTAGTATGAAGTATTCACTCTAGATAGTATTTATCTTCCTGGCCTTTGAGTACAAACTAAGCATGGTTCAGTAGCTTTTAGGGCAAAATAAAGTCCATGGTTGGAGGCACAGAGGGTGAAAATTTTTAGTGACCATTATCCTTTCTCATTTCAGCCTTTCAGCAGCAAGTGACAAACCTAGGCAGTGTATCAAAACAGTGAATGTTGTTGAATTCTGTCTCAAGTCTGTGGTTACAGTAAGTAGCCATCACACAGCAGCAGAGATGTCATCAAGATTCATGGCACTCAGCAATAAGTCAACCCGTAGAGATGTACACAGAGTGCTCTGAAACTTAAAGAATCATTCGGCTGGTTTATAGGAAAATGGTCTTTGGGATAATGAGGCAAAGTGGAAAAAAATAAATTTATGAAGTGAATCAGGAAGTCAGTTCTAAGAGGCCTGATAGGTATTTTAGGAAGGCACTTGGTTATACCAGCTGGGAGCTGAAGGGAAAGTCAAGGATGGAAATAAAATGTCAATAGTCATGAGAGCATAGACTGCATCTAAACATGTGAACGAGATAAAGCTACTCAATGAGAGAGAGTACACAGGAAAAACAAGGAGGCCCAGCACCAGTGCTGACAACAATCCAACTTTCAAAGGTCTGACAAGAGAAGAAGCCAGCAAATAAAACCAAAACCAGTTACATTCCAGGGAAACCAGGAGAGAGTAGGAACAGGAAAGAGAAACAAAAAGATGATCTTTTAAAAGAAAGCAATGTTCAGCAGTATCAAACACTGCTATAAAGTAAGAAATAATAGCATTAGTGTAAGAGTAATGATGATAACTAACTTACCATGTACCCAACATAATTTTGAGGATTTACATGGACTGCCCCATTTAATCCTCACAATACTCATACTTGGTAAGTACTATTGTTTCAATGGACCAGTGTGGACTATCTGGAGAGATTTGAAAGGAAATTGGAAAGAGATGATACACATAGACACATACAAATTTACTATGCCTAGAAGTTAGGATACTTAATAAATGGTCCATATTTTTAATTTTAATTTTAATTTTTTTAGTTTTTTGAGACAGGGTCTCACTCTGTAGTTCAGGCTGGCCCTGAGCTCACTAAGGAGTCCAGGCTAGCATCAAACTCAAAGCAATCCTCCTGCCTCTACCTCCCAAGTGCTCGGATTACAGCCATGAGCCACTATGCCCAGCATTTGTGATATGTGGTATTGATTGCTGGTGGGCCTGAGTCACCACACCCAGTATTGTTGTATGTGGTTACTAGGAATTGAACCAGGGACCCTGCACTTGCTAAGCAGGCACTGGAACCACTGAGCTAAATCTCTGGCCCATTAATGATCCATATTTTTTACAGTTATACTTTCAGATATCTGTTTTTCTTGTTGAACTATGAACACTCTGGGGTGTATGTTTAGTATTTTAAATCTCTATATTACAGTCCTTAACCGAAATTTATGAATTAGTGCTTATTAGGTTTAGGACTAGGAAACAGTTACTGAATGATATTCATTTGCAGATGACTTTATTTAGGGTTTGAATAAAAAGAAGGGGCAAGTATCATAGATTAAAGATACTCAGACCATTGCTAAACTCCATGAGATGCATGTCAGTAATTTGTCCAGAACTCTTATTTAGGGGGTAGTGGCTCTGTCTGTATAAACTGGAGGTCTACATTTCCAAAGTCTAGGTCACAATAGAAATGAGGGAAATGAACCAATATCAAGCTTTGGACTGAGAAGATTAGGGTAAACTGGAAAAAAGCTGGAAGCCAAAAGTTTTTATGTGAAATCTTTCTTGTTTCTTAATGCTGGTATCTAACTCAATTATTTTGATGATACTGTTCAATGTAAAAGAACACATCTCTAAACTGTATCTGGTCCAAGGACACTATAGTATGGTTGGTAATCTGTAAAGAATCAACTAAGGTGGTAAAAGGAGTTGATTCTGCGGGGAGGATCAAACTTACTGAAAAAAAAAAGCACTGTAAATTAAAGACTTTTTGACACAGTTTATCAAAATTTCAAACAGCATAGGTCGTTTAAAAATAAAAGGCCTTCAGTGAGAGTAGAAAAGAAAAGCACAGGTAACCTGTCATTCTTAGTACTTAAAACAGAGTTGCTGAAAAATCAAGAAAAGCTCACAGCAGGGCCTGGCTCTGAGGACCACTGTCAAGTGTACAGTTTCTACATCTCTGCCCCTGGCCTCACTCTGAGGCAAAGGTTGAGGTGACAACTTTAGGCGGCATTCATGGAAGCAGGAGGATGCGAAGTCAACTTTCTGTAAGGGAAAAAAGAATCCTCTACAATCAGGTAAATATTTTATCAGTACTTGGCACATCTCTGAACACACTGCTTAGATCAAAAGAATGTATCTGCAGAGATATTGTTTGGAACATCGTTTCATACAAAACCACTGCCTGTTGTAGTGCCAACAGATAATATTCTAACTTATCATTTAATCTTAAAATGAGGTTTTCTTTTTGACGTTTCAGACAAGCTCAAACGCAGTTCTCTTTAATCCACTTTCATACGGCATGTCCTTTCTTCTGCTGGTTTTTGGGGTTTGACATCAAGGGACTATGCAACTGGGGTGTGAACCACATGCAGGAGACAGCTAATTCTTCAGTGATCTGGGTATCAACTAAATTATTTCTTTTGATCAACCATTGCACCAGAATACTTGTGTGGATATGTGGAAGGATACATCATTTCTACACAGGTAAACCAAAGACTTGTAAAATGAAAATTCTCAAAAAGTTATTTGGGGTTTTCAGTGTATTACTATGGCTGTTACTGCAGACAGGGCTGACTGCCCAAATAGCTAACAAATTGCAAGAGGCGGAGCATGAACTATTGAGAGAGGTGGGAACCGTCCTGGAGGCTTTGCAGGAGCACGCAGCTCCTCAGAGACCGTCTCTAACACGGTGAGGAAGGAAGTGGCTGGAATGGGTCTGGAAGAGAGGGCTCAAGCTCACCCTGCCGCACTCAGTGCAGGCTGGAAGATGGGCGAGGGCAGGTTAGTATTGCCTTGAGAGTCTTCATCTCTTCAGCTTCTGACAGAGTTGCCTTCAGTTGCCCATTACTTCCTAGTTCAGTTCAACTTCCCTTCTGATCTCCTCAGGAAAGAAGTAGATAAGGCAGATGGAGAAAAAGGATTTGAGAATACTGGTAGTTATTCTACTACTTAAAAAAAATGTCATGTGATTCAGACAGGGAAAATATATTGCAAAAGAAATGTTTAGGATTACTTAACAGTGAAGAAGGCCATATAAACAATGCTGTATTTTGTAACTGGCAGAGTGCAGAAATTACAGCATGCAGCTGGATATTTCTTCTGTTCAGGAAAATGGCAGTGTGTGCAGTGAACACGCTCTCTGCGCTTGATAACCCTCATATTTCCACAGTCCAACCCTCGTCTCCAGGGGCAGGCCCTGTGGAGGCACTGGCTCAGTCTATGTGCCCTACTGTGGTCACGGAAAGACTATTTCAAGGAAACATTGGCAATTCTGGCTAAGTTTCTAATCGTATTAACTTTAAAACATTCTCGCTATGAAAGTAGTTAATTTAAACATTTAAAACAACATCAAATAATGGACATGGAAAAAATCAAATAATATTGAGAAATAAAATGGAAAGTAAAAATCTTTCCTTTACCCTCTAATGGTAGTTACTTTCCTGAAAAACAAACCTGGATGGAGAGCTTCCTGTTTATTCTCCTACAATAAGAAAGAATGAAAGGAAAGGAGGCGAAAAATGAAGGAAGGGAAGAAAATATGCCCAATGAGATACAGTATTCTGTACATTGCCTGTTCTTTGCTTTATTTTCTCTATGGCATTTCTCGGACTTCTTTTTTATTAATACATTTAAACATTTTTAAAAATAATATGCTATGAAATTTAAAAAAGAGAAGTATAAAGTTTGATAGAATAAGAACCTACCTAGCTACTGTAGAATCTTTTACTTAAAACCAAGGACACTGCCCTATGTAGCCATTTTTGTATCTAAGGAAAGTAACAGCAATTTTCAAATACAATCTAATATCTAGTTATATGTAGGACATTGTCAAATTATTGGTTGTTTTGGGGATTTGCCTCATGTCTTGAATTTGGAATGTCAAGTTTTTAATAATCTAGAACAATGCTTCACACTGCATTTTAAAAATAATTATATTCACTTTTAAAGAAAGAAACTTGCTTGCTTGATTCATCAATATGTAGTCTGACTTGATCCTCTATCTTATATTCAGAAATATGCCTACACTTAATGAAATGTGTTACATGTCTAATCTCATTTAATATTTCTAAAAATATAGCATTGTTGTTAATGCTTGTATATCTATTTTACTGGTGAAACAAGGATGTTAGAGAGGGTAATTCACTTCTCTAGGGTCATACATTGTGTGCTTTTCCTTATATTTTACATGTATCATGCATAGTTTTGTGTAGCACTATAATACTGAATTCAGAAATATTTAATTTTAAATATGAAGAAGAGACCTGGAGATACCAGTTGTGGATCTGCCTGATTATGTAATTATTTAGTAGATCATTTCCAAATTTAAGTGAAAAGAAATTGAGGAATAAGGTCAACTGGCTTCCAGCTAGACATTGCATTTGCAAACCTACTAAGACATAGAAGTGTATTTACAAAGTATGTCCTGGAAGACAACCTTAGGTCTAGGGACAATTTTAACTTTCATATTTATTTTATGCATCTTAATGAAATGATAACTAGCAGAACAACCTATTTAGTTTGAAGCTTATTAAAAATAATTTAAAGTTAATTTAAGGTAAAACACTAAGATAAAAATGATTCAGAGAATATAAAGTTGGGGAAAAAAACCCAGGACAGAAAGAAAGGAATCCCCAGAGGAGCTCTGTCTTTTAGTTTAAGCTCATGTTAACATAATTCATGCATGAAACAAATGAGAAGATACATTTTTAAATTCATGATGAGAAATGTGAGCAGTTGTGTGTACTGACACTCTCCACTATGTGATGAGTAAATTATCTGCCTGTAGGCAGACCTTGAAATTAAACTATGAAAATTTATTGTAATGATTCTGAGGCTTAATAACTTCAGGCCAAATATTTGTAGTTCTCCCACAGTAGCACCAGACTTGCCAACCAATGGAAGCTTGATGCCAGAGCTCCTCTGCACTTGCGCGTCTCTCAGACTTCACAAGGTGACACTTTCTCTTCTGGTTGTTTAGTCATGCCCATGTTGAACACGGTTACTAAGGAGGCATCTCTGAGGAGATGTTTTGCCTCTTTAAAATAATTATTATTGTACTGTCCTAGCCACAACCTCTCGTTTGATATATAGAATATCCCTCTGAAAGTTAATTTTCACTTCTCTTATGTCTAACTTATGGAAGGCTGCAAATACTAACTTTCATTATGAATCCCTTCAGCATAATTTTCTAGCTTTTTGTCCTTTTACTTCATGTATTTTCTTCTTTACTGTTAGCAATATCCCAGCCATTTACTTGGAACAAATAAAATTTTGTACACTGAGGGATTTGAAACCTATAAAATACTCATGTGACAGACCTTACTCCTTTGAATATATTTATAATAAGTAAAATATAGGCCTTTACTGTTTATAGTTACTCCAATGAAGATGAAATCATGGTAACTTACCACAAAAGTCACACAAACTTTCCATAAATTTTCCCTGTTCTTCATTTTTTGATTATTTATCGGGTTCAGTAATTAGATCAGACATACAAGATGATTTTGAGTGGCTTCTTACCCCTAATTTTACTAGATTAATGGATCTACACCAGCCTGTTTGTCTTTTACTTGTCATGTTCCAAATACATTCTACTGGTATCTGTGGGTCAAGATGAAACAGAGAGGCCAGATGTGACTATCTTCAAAGTTTGTATCTTCAAAGACCAGCCACATACCCACCCATGTTTGAGGTAGAGGTCAGATAGAAGAGTTTTTGAATAAATGGTACTATAAGCCAAGTTCTCAAATCAGGCAACTGCTTGTTGTACCAAATGTCTCAACTTTGTCTCCTGAAAGTTTATTTCCACAAACTCAAATAGAGTTCAAGTGAAATCAATACGTATATTGACACAAAATCTCTGTCGAAGTAGTTTTAGCTTAGTCCTCTCACTTCACCACAAGGTATCAAGCTAGAAAAGTCATCTGAGGTTAAAAAAAAAACACAATGCACACTGCTACAGGCTGGAAATAATATGTGCAAGACACATAAATGATAAAAGAACTGCTGACCAGAATGTATGAAGAACTCTTAAATCTCAATAATAAGAAAAAGTCATTTCAGCTTGAAAAATAGGCAAAACCAAACCCTAGGCACTTCATGAAAAAAGTTACAAATGGAAAATAAGTACATAAAATCATTCAGAATTATCACTCATGAGATTAATGCATACTCATAGCATGTAGACCCATCAACCCCCCATAGCTACTAGAATCTCAGATTTAAAATAAGACATTTACAAATAATAATAAGGTGCAGCAAAGTGAACCTCACTGTATTGCTTGTAGGAATAAAAAATGGTATCCCCAATGTTGGAAAATGGTTTCATAGCTTATTTAAAAAGTTAAGAATATACCTATGATATAACCTAACCATTTTATTCATAGGGATTTATCCAAGGGAGATGAAGACACAAGTCCCCACAAAACCTGTACCCAAGTACTTATATTTTTTATTGCCAAAGATTTCAAAAATTTGCATGCTGCCAAGTGGTGAAGAGAGAAACAGGTTGTGGTACATTCACAGACCGACAATAAAAAGGAATGCAGTGAGACATGCTGTGACATGGATAAATCTCAAATGCTTTTGTTACGAGGAAGAAGTCGGATCAAAGGGCTACCTGCTGTTCTGATTCCAACCAGATGTCATTCTGCGAAGGGTAAGATGATAAGGACAAACATCAATTACTGGTTGATAGATGGACACAGTAGAGAACAGGAGAGAGGACTGACTATAAAGGAGTAGGAGTGAACTTGCAGTCCCGGAAATAGTCTAATTTTGATTGTGACAAGTCTGCTAACACTTACAGAATGATTTACTTTTAAAAAGCAAGTACTTACAAATTCTGCCTTAAAAAACTGACATACTCGGGCCTGGGATTTAGCTTAGTGGTTCCCGCGTCTGTCTTGCAAAAGCAAGGTTCCCAAGTTCGATCCTTGGTACCACATACCACAATGCTGGACATCGTGGCTCACACCTGTAATCCCAGTACTCAGGAGGCACAGGCAGGAGGATTGCTTTGAAGTTGAGGCCAGCCTGGGTTACACCATGAGCTTGGGCCAGCCTAAACTACAAAGTGAGACCTTGTCTCCAAAACAAACAAACAAACAAAAACTGATACACTTATCATGGAAGGATGTTATGCATTACTGAGAAACTGAGCCTTATTGGAGCTCAACTGTGATTAGGCCAACAGATTCTATGTTCTGTACACTATGCCAGCCATTGGAAATAAATGATAAGAAAAAAAGACACAGTCCTTGCCTTCCTGGGGCATTTATCTAGTGATGATATTATTAAATCACAGTGAAACTATATACTTTAGTAGTTGCTTTATATTTTGAAGAAAACTTCTATTAGTAAAGTGTTCTCTGATCAAGTAAACCTGGAAAACTTCATCTATAGTATCTTTTCATTACTATAATAATATACTCTAATAAGGTAATGATGACATGTTTATAAGCATGTTAACATATTGTGGATCCCAAGAGTCTCCAGTAATTCAATATTTACAATGTGTATCTAGTGTGAAATAATTGGGCTGTTAGCACTCCATACAATACTACATGTAAGCAGATATAGGTATGAATGACCGTTTCATAATTTTTCAATTACTTAGTTTCTTTACTAAATTTCTATTTTCCTTTATTGAGTTTATTGGTACATTTTAGATATACAGTATGATCACATTCAACATTGAGAATTTGTACCTGTACATGATGTATTTTGATTCTCAATTTTCCCATTCTCCTGTCCTAACTTGGTATTGAAACAAAGAAGGCAAGTCAAAATCACTGAGAAGGGAAAAGTTTATTTGATATTTACCTGTTTTTTAGTCACTGATTATGAGAATGAGTCAGTCATTGATTATGAGAATGAATCATGAATCATATGTCCATGAATCAGGAATGCAGGTAAAGATGTAGTTCTGCCAATATGGCAACATCTTCAGCCTCAAAATATATCATTGAGAAACCAAGTTTCCTGCCACTGAACTGTAAAGAAATGTCAACTCAGGATGGGGCCAATGAATATGTATACTGATGCCACTGAGCCCAAAGGTTCTTACTGTGGGATGAATAGAACACCTGTACTCAATGGATAACAACAAAGAAGATCTACATGGGCTTAGCTTCGAAAGAGAACTATCATTATGAATCTATTATTTACAAATTTGCTAATTAAAATTCTAAAAGTCTTGATATGGTTAGGGCACACTGACACTTCAAAAATGATAAAATAAGATTATAGCACTTACAAGATGCTTTTTACTCCGCTCATGGCCAACTTTAAGGTTCTTTTCAAATCTTCCTGTCCTTTCTCTAACCCCCTTATTGTAGTTTCAGTTGAGCTGAAAATTGTTCTCTTCAAAGTGAAATTGTTTTGGAGTTCAGCAAATATTGCTAAGGCTTGGATTTTGAAATTCCTGATGTGAAAAAAAATCACACATTTATAGAAAGAAACCTAGACATTGTTTTTTTTTTTCTGTTGTTGTTGTTGTTATCCAGAATGTTTTCTAATTTATATGACTTGGCTTCAAGCAGAAAACAAACATCAAAAAGATCTCTGTATGCATTGATTACTACAACTCTCCTTAATTTGCCACACCCAGAGGTATTTTCAAAGTCAGTGGAAAATCACTACAGAAATTAAATGAGAGAAGAAAGTAAAAGGCAGTTTCCACAGATTAAAAAAAATGTAATTACAGCAAATTGCAGAGAAACTATAGTTAATTACAATATTACACTCCTTTGACATGAAACATAGTTGGTTATTAGTGAATTTTTCCATCTAGATGTGAAAGTACAAATGAGTGTGTGGGTTGCTGTGATTTAATGTTTAATACCTGATTTTTCCCTTTTATACTTAGACTTTTTGAATTTTTATTTTCTGATCAAATAATCATGTTATAGGAGCGCAGTTATATCTTTCACTAGTCTATTAAATACAGATGCTTGGTAAAGACAAATGTTTTGCCTATTGCATAATATTTAAAAGCACTTCAAATAAAGAAAAAGTAGATTACAAGTGGATTGAAGTAGCGAAGGTCAGAATGAGTATGGCCAGGTTAGAACTGTCTCAAAGGTTAGCCATCTATTTTTATTTCTATGGCATTTTGTGGCCTTTAAAAAAATCTGAACAGTACATGACTTGGATTTTAAATTATTTGAAAGAAAAAGGTGGAAGGTTTCATACTTTTCTACTTTACTTGCTCTTTAGTTTGTAGAACTCCAGAATTTTTCTGGAGCTCAAGGTATACTGTGACAAATTATTTGTAGAAGATAAAATAATCTCTATTATTCCTGTTGCATGTGTTAAATTTACTCTCCAATTAGGCCTAGTCTTTTCTTTATGGAATAAAATTTGGCTCAAGGGAATGATAAGCATTTTAAACTGATAGCAAATCTCTAGCCAGTTGATCAGTTGAGAATGACCAAGTTTTAGACAGCTAATCAGTAATCTTTCAGATAAAATAGGCAATTATGTGTTATTTCCTAGTAATAAATGCTACATGTTTCTCATAGATATTCATCATATAGTTTAATGCAAATAGTACTCTAAAACAAATGAAACTTCAAAATAGAACAAAAAAACTAACAGGAAGAGAAAATGTTTACAAATAACCTTTCCCAAATTACAAAACAACAGCCAATCTCACTTATTGAAATCCATGCTTGGAAAAGAGACTGAGAAGCAGCATAACATAGTAGATGTAAATTTAGGTTTGGGATTAGTCAGATCTGGAGTCAAATTCTTACCAGATGTTTGCCCTTGGACAAGTGACTTAAACTCAGTTTTCTCACAAGTTAAATGATCATGTCTTCATCACAAAAAATTGTTAGCACCAGTATTGGTATGTATAATAAGTGAACTGTTTTATTTTTGTTTTACTTGTTCTATGCATATATGAAAATGTCACAATTAATGTGTATGAATCAGAACAAAAACTAAATTTATATGAAGTATCAGAAGAACAAAAAAGGAAGCATACTGAGGGTGATTGATGAAACAATTCTTGTTTGCGGGTGAGAAAGCAATACTCTTCAGGGAGCAAAGACTAGAATTTAGTTTCTATTGTTCTGGCCCACCTAGAAGAAAGAACTTGGTGAAGAGTGTATCACTATTCTCAGTCTATCTGCTAACTTCATCTTCTGTTATTCTAACCATTTCAGTATCTCTGTTCAAGGCCTCACTGCTTCTTGAAAGCCCTCTGGCTGTTGTAGATTCTGGCTGTATTTAGACAGGCCTTCTTGCTTAGAACAAATATCCTTATCCCACTGACTCCCACACATTCCTTTTAAACTGAGAGGGATTATTTCCCTGAAGCCTTCTTAATACCTCTGAAAAGTATCCATTTTTACTTCACTGGCACTCTGGGAGGAGATAAAAAGCAATGCCATAATTAAGATTGTTGGCCGTTGTAGTTACTTGTCTGTATGTCTTCTGTTCCCTAGACTGTTATGCGTTAGGGCAATGACATTTCTTATTCTCATTCATGGTATTATGTAGCAAAGTTGGCATTCAACAGCTTATGTCAATTAAGCTCATATAGATATCACTGTATATTTTCAGAGCAAACAGGTATAACCTTTTCTGTGGAAAAGTGGTAACTATATTTAAATATTTATTTAGGGAGAATCAAAATGTATCATAATCGAGGATTTCATCTTGAGTCTATGAGTAGTTTATACTCTACTGGCATTTTTTTCTAATGTGATGAGTGATACATTAATTTGTTTGGTTCAAGTGAATATTGATTGCTCTACATTCTATCAATTGATCCATAGCTTAGCAAGTCAAACCTTTGTTTAGCAAAATGTTTTTGCATATTATGATATTGAATATATTTAATCGAGAAAAAATTCCTTAAATTCATTGACTCAAAATGATACATTTTTCAGAAATATCAAAGTATATAAATATGTCAAAGGTACAAAATTTTTTGAAAAAAGCCCTAAAGGATGGTCCCTATTAGGCAACTTTAACTACCAAATGTCACAGGAGATTTACCTCTTCAGATAGCAAAATTTCCAAAGGACTGGAAAGTGTATCATATGCTGAGTATATATATTTCCTCAAAGAATTAGTATCTGTTTTCACATTTGGAATGCAGCAGCTGTGAGATTGCTTACACGTCTTCCAGCACCACTAGGTCTCATAACCCAACGTCTAGAAATAAGTTTTTATCACACAAATCTTCATCAGTGGAAAATCTCTCCCAATCTAATGGGTCTTTGGCCTCAGTTGGTCACATGACTCGCCTAAGTCTAACCCTATTAGAAGGGGTGAAATGATCAACATTGGCTATAAGTTCAAGCTCCAAATCTCTGCAGCTTGGATGGCTTGTTTTTCCCTAGAACAGAGACATGGAGGAAACCATCTGCACATTAGAGAGGCAATACTGAGGAAAAAGGAATGTGGATTTGAGCAGGTAACAATGATATGCTGTAGTTTACTCATCTATCTGGTTGTGTATATAATTCTAAAGAGTCTTCACTAAAGTGATATGTTTTGCCTTCATTGTTTAATCATTGTAACCATAATCTCCTGAATTTTATTTGAACTTTAAAGAAAATCTTTAAGTTTAGATTCCTTGATGACTATTTCCTGGGTAGAAACTCCTCTGATCAAGAAATTAAATCATAATTAAATCAATTAAAAATAGAAAAGATGTAGAGTTTACAGTTATCACAACCGCAGCTGATGTATTCTATATGGATCAAGCTTTTCATGATGGAAAAGAAAGAACTCTCCAGCTTGTTGGCACGGAGGAAGAATTTATTTTTTGAGGCTAGATGATAAGGAAAACATTTCTGCTTTTATAGGCAGATTAATAGCGGTACTATGTTGGTGGAGAACACACCTCTTGAGAGAAAATTATTTATTAGTCACTTAAAGCCTATTAAATATGACAGAAGAATTAGGAATTAGGCCCCTAACAAGTAAAAATAATAACCATAGGCAACATAAAGTGGTCAATGTCAATATCATTCTCTGAGAATTAAAAAAGACTTGTACATGTAAACATTTAAATTATAATCATATATCTCATTAAATATCAATTATATATTGTGAAATTCTTGGAGAAAATGAGCTCCTAGGACCTAGACTCATGATTTTTGTGTATGTTTCCATCATCATCCATTACAGTCACTCTCATCTTCCATATTTCATCTGGGTTCTATTCTTTTTTTTTTAAGGTATACACTAAACTTTTAATTATAAATGCAAATATAAGGAAGACTGAATTTAATATTATCATCTAAAGTAACAAGATATGGAACCCATTCCTGTGTACAAGAAAAAGCAAAAATTTAGGATTCAAAGTACACACTACACTGTGCTATAGTATTATAATATAATCTAAAATGATTCCAAACCTTATCTCAGCAGAAAATGGGTTCTATTCTTGTTCGTACTCCATGACACAGCCAGGGTGATCTTTTAAACACATAAAAGTAATTCTCATTATTTTTCGTGGTCATGCTTTATAAAACCACTCCAAATTATAATGCTTTACACTTATCCATCTCCAGTTGGGGAAATATTAGGTTTCTATTCCTGTGAGCCCTTAGTCTCAATCAATTTGCTTTATGTTTGTTTCTATTTAAAGATACTTTCCTTTATAATAAGTATCTTAAGTAAAAATACTTTCCTATTGCTGGCTCACTAACACTGAATTCATGGTGGAACAGCATTATCATTTATCCCTGGATGAAGCTTATCAACACATGTATGTTCTCTGGAAGGCACGTTGCACTCTGTGTACCCTGTGGAACCTGAGGACACTCTTCACCACTATACTTGGGGGTTTTAAACAGTGAATGTAGCTGGAGTAGGCACAATAACTAATAAAACAAAACAAACCTATGGCAGTAAAAAGATCACAAAAAGTTGCCACAAAAGCTGAAATAAGATGACACGGTTTCACCTTGTCCTGCTTCAGCTGGGAATGTGTGCATTGAGTGACTTGTTTTTTCATTCCTCTGTATCCTGAAGGTGCCCCAAGTATTGATTTGGGGGTTACTAATACTTTTAGCAAGGAAGCGAATTTGCAAATGTGGAATCTGCCAATAAGCAGGATTAACTGTACTTCAAATCACATGAAGCCCTTCCTTAAAATCATTAATGATTTCTCATTTTATTAAATAGAAAAAAGCACAACACCAGATCCTTAGTCTCTGAGGTTGCCCTGCCTCTTCTCCCACTGCACTCGTCTTGCGTACTGTGAGTCGGCCACACGGGCTCAAGAGCCTGCCCCCTGGCATCCCGAGCTGTCTTCACCAGTGGCTCTCACACATGCTTTTGGCACATGTGACTCCACACTGGAAGGCTCTCCTGTTTTTTTCTGTTTTATGCACAGGTCTCTCTCTTACACACACACACACACACACACATACACACACACACACACACACCCTCATGTAGTGATTCCTTCTTATCCATTAGATTTCAACTATAATCTATTCTATTCAGAAATGGACAACAGCACTCCCCCAGCCCCTTTCTCCTTCCTCTTTCTGCTGTGTGAAGACACAATGAAAAGAAGGCCATATCTAAGGCAGGAAGAGAGCACTGATCAACAAGTCAATCCGCCTGTAATCTTGGTTTGAATTTCTCAGCCTCTTGAACTGTGAGGAACAAATGTCTGTGTCTAAGCAAAGAAATACAACAAAACCAAGACTCTGCCTAACTTCTTTTCCAAAGATGATTTCCCTAATGGCCCATCTTCGAGTAGATCCTTCCTTGTAGTATCTCTCATGACATCATTTTTATGCTTTTCATTGGTTAATGTGATTAGCAGTTATTTCCATATTTTGAGGCCTCCCCACATAAACATTCAAGGTAGAAATTGCCTAAAATGTATGAGAGATGTCACTTTTCACGATGAACATGGAACCAGTTAAAATTATTTCTTAATCTATTATGTTTATTTGTCATGCCAATTTACTGACAATATGTGGGGAAAAAGCACAATGTAATGGATATGCAGGTCACCTAAAAGCAGCTATTATTCTACAGGATGCTGACTGGCTGAGACAGACCTGGTCCCTGATCTTAAGCACCTCAGGTTCTGGTGCCCTCTAGTGGGAGGGTGATTATACATGATTGCATATAATTACACATAATTATCTAATTGCAAATTGTGTTAAGTGCCAGACAGTAAAGTGCTAAGAGGACATTCAATGGGGAGAGGGCAGGAGAACAAAAGATACTTTTGGAGCTATAATTCTGAGAATTATAAAAATCCAGGTATGTTTTAAAGCCAAGAGACAGGCTAAATTCTTAATAAACATGTATAGAACAGAAAAGAATCAAAAGAAAAACTTCTCAGAAGTACTCAACAGAGTTGTTGCTAGGCATTTAGCAAATAGATTGCAGTATTCTAATACTGGCCTGTTTTAAATGTCTGTCAGTATTCAATTATATGGCATACAGAGAGGAAGAAATGAGCCTTTTCACTTATAGGCAGAACAACCACTCCTCCTGTTCCACTTCCATAAAAATGTCTTTGGCAAATACTAACAATTAATGAAGACTGCTGAACACATGTAATGAGTCAGGCTTGCACTCAAACATTTAGCTCATGTGATCATGACATTTTCAGGTTGCAGTGGGTAGTAAACTCAGTGAATCATTTTCTTACTGAATAAGGACTGGAGGTTAGAAAGGTTAAGTAATTTATCCAGAGGTCATATAGGCAGTAAAGGGTAGGGCAGGGTTGGCACATAAGCCAGCTTTGTGGGCTTTCCACTGACAAAATCTGGGGCCGTTTGACTGTTAGAATAATACTGATTAGTTTAATTTCAGAATAAAACAAAAATTTCTAAATCTGCACTGATAGATACAGATAAATAAATGGGACAGAATGGAAAGCTTTTTCTTTTTTTCTTTTTTTTTTTTTTTGCTTTTTGAGACAGGGTCTCGCGTTGTGGTTCAGGCTGGCCCTGAGCTCACTATGGTGCCCAGGCAAGCCGCCGCGAACTCAGCAATCCTCCTGTCTCTGCCTCCCGAGTGCTGGGATTACAGGCGTGAGCCACCATGTCCGCATTGTGGTATGCGGTGTTGATTGTTGGTGGGCGTGTCTCCACGCCCAGCATTCTATGTGGTTACCGGGGATCGAACTCAGGTCCTTGCACTTGCGAGGCAGGCGCCGGAACTACTGAGCTAACCCTCCGGCCCTGGAAAGCTTTTTCTTTTTTTTCTTTTGAGACAGGGTCTCGTTTTGTAGTTCAGGCTGGCTCTGAGCTCACTATGGAGCCCAGGCAAGCCTTGAACTCAGC
>PVIC010007570.1:0-50571 GCA_004025085.1 Thryonomys swinderianus | reverse complement strand
GGGGAAGGAATAAATATGATACAGAAAGAAAATAAAAGAGCATGTATAAGGGGGGAGGAGGGGGGAGTGGGTAGGGATATGGGTAAAAATGAGAATTAACTTGTGGCATATACTGGTACAAATTTCCCAATGTTATATGTGATTTTGAGATGTATATAAATTGTACCAATAAAGAATTCAATTAAAAAAAAATGAGGGAGTATGCCAGGTGTGGTGGCTCACACCTGTAATCCAAGCATTCAGGAGGCAGAGGCAGGAGGGTTGCTGAGTTTCGAGGCTTGCCTGGGCTACAGAGTGAGCTCAGGGCCAGCCTGAACTACAAAGTGAGGCCCTGTCTCAAAAAAAAAAAGAAAAGAAAAAGAGGGAATAAAAATATACTGAAATTGCTGGGCATGGTGGCTCATGCCTGTAATCCCAGCACTCGGGAAGCAGAGACAGGAGGATTGCTGAGTTCGAGGCTTGCCTGGACTACATAGTGAGCTCAGAGCCAGCCTGAACTACAAAGCGAGACCCTGGCTCAAAGAAAAAAAAAAGTACATATATATATATATATATATACTGAAATTGAAGTGTTTAAGATATCTAAGAATGGGAAAAAAGCTAGTTAACCAAACAATGCATACACATGAATTTATTTACATTTTTAGAAGTATGTGGATACATACAGCAAACACAGAGGATATAATCTGAACAGAAATATAAATATGCAATGTTGGCTTGCTCTAGGGAAATAAGTGTGATAAAAGATTACTTTATATTTTATATTCTTCAATGTAAATTGAATTTTTACAAGCATTCCTCATTTTAAAACCAAACACAGAAAGCTTTAAAAGAAAGGGAACAGTAAGTATAAAGAATCTAAGGCACTAGCTCATGTAAGAAGAGATAAAACAGTTATGCTGGGACAGTACATACTTTTCCCACACCCAAGATGCTGTAACCCTGAAGAATGTGGAAACATATACACCTCTATTTAATTTGATTATTTCAACTGGATTGTCCGAAATATGATTTCCTTCTAATTTACCCCACTCTCCTACCAGAAGTGGGAGGCTGGTCTAGATGGTGGTGTTTCGGTGGGCCTGGCACTTGCATCCACTGAGATGGGCTGAAAGGGCTGAGCAGCCACTGTTCCTGCTCTGCTGCAGCCGACACTGAGAGTTCTGAACAAGCCATTCCCAGGGACCTGGCTGAGTTTCACCAAAGGAGATCTACTCTGCAGACCTCATGGATACCCCATGTGCACCATCTGGGCTTTACCCCTAGTTCTCGGTGATACTGTCTGGCAAGCAGACTCTAGGTTTGTGACCTGAGGTTCACCCAAAAGAGGGCTGTCTACACACATACCTACCTCTTTGACTTCCACAAGACCAGAAAGAGTCAGGGCTGAACACAATTTAGATGCCGTTTTCACTTTGTTGTTGTTAGCTGCCAAGAGGAAAACCCCAGTGAATAGCTTGCTAGGTCAAAGCAGGAGGAATAATTAAGGCTCTATCTTGTATGGGCCAGAGGTACTTAAATAATAACTTTTCTGCTTAATGTGTATATATAGTTTAGTGACAGCATCTGAATTTAAAAAAATCCTTTTGGTAGTTCAAAGTACTCTTACCTACATTCCTTAAATATTATAATTTCATTATTATGTTTCTCTTTCTTAGAAGCACCATCCAAAGGATGCTAGATGATGAACATTACACATTGCAAAGTGCGAGGAAATAACAAGTATTCCTTCTGTAAAGTTGCCAGAGACACACTGGTGTTTAATCACCCAGGGTCTAAATTTCCAGCAAAAGATACTGAAGTCTCTAGCTCATGCTGATGTTCACAAGTTTATACTGCCAATAAATAATGATTATACATTTCAAAATATTTGCCTTTCTATTATTTTGATGAGATAATTTGCCACATTTTGATTGAAAGCGTTATAATGATTCTCTGACAGCTACATCACTGAGCCAAAGATTCTTAATTCTTGGACACGGTCATTAGTTTCCAACAATAACTACCTCATCACTCGCAGACTTCCAACCATTACTTTAAAACTCTTTATTTTGAAATAACTATAGGCTCATACATGCAGAGAAAGTTCAGAGAGATCCACAGACCCTTCACCTAATCTCTCCCATGCTAACTCTCAAAATATGCAGACACGGAAACTAAAATGCTATTCCTTTGGAGCCATAGGCATCTCCTTGCTCCCAAACCTAACCCCAGGCAGCCATTACTATGATCTTCTTTGGCATAATTTTATTTCAAGAAGATGAATAGAATTATATAGCATGGAACCATTTGAAATTGGCTTTTTCCACCCTGCACAATTATTGTGGTACTATTTCTGTACCAATGTTTAACTTTTCATCTGTTGAATGATCCAGACATTTTTAAGTGGCAGTTTCCTTCTATTTTATTATCTAATGTATCAACCAAAGATCACAATTTCTTTAGATCTACAGCCCCAGATTTTAACAACATATCCCTAAGGGGTAGTTTCTTCTACAATACTGATTCCAAATGATACCTGCTACATTTTTTTGTTGTTTTTTTTTAGACAGAATCTTCCATGTACTCCAGGCTGGCTT
Organism: Thryonomys swinderianus; assembly: GCA_004025085.1. Taxonomy (NCBI): domain Eukaryota; kingdom Metazoa; phylum Chordata; class Mammalia; order Rodentia; family Thryonomyidae; genus Thryonomys; species Thryonomys swinderianus. The sequence continues at coordinate 47,992 of PVIC010007570.1, read as the reverse complement.
TGGACTAAGTAGCCAGGCTGGCCTTGAATTGTTGGCAATCCTCCTGGCATGCACCAGAACACCCAACTCAACCTTGTGAACTCTTACCTGCAGCTGTCTCTACCGGTTCTTTCAGAAAAAGACACCCACCAGGCCGAAGGATCCGGGCCATCTCTGCCAAAACCTCAGCACTGTGCACAGCAGTGCTTCCCGGGACTACACCCGACAAAATAATGTCAAAGCTGGACTCCTTGTGGGCAGCTGAAAAGAAACAATGCCCTGGTCAGCAACCACCTAAGCTCCAGAAGTAATTTCCCAAGCCCTCCCCAGCTCCCACAAATGCCCCGACCTGTTCTAGTAAACTCTACCAAAGCACGAGCACGAGGAAAAGGGGCAATGGGGCCCTGCACTGCTCTCTCTCAGCCTTATAACTTCACATCCTTTCACATGCTCAGGGAAAGTGAAAAAGGAAGCAACGTGAAGAACAAGCTTTCAGAACACCAGTGTGGAATAGATCAAAACATACTTACAGAAATCACCCACGCTCTACTTGTCTCCACTGAAAAATAACAGTGGCCAGCCACTGATTTCTCGTGTCACCCACAACAAAAACCAACACCAATGAATACAGACCTGGATGCTCTCATTAAAACCTCTCCAGCCCTGTGTAGACTGAGTGGGCAGATACTTACACTGCAGCAGTTGGTTGATGTTTTCCACAGATACTCGGTCCTCAGCGCCAGTTAACCCTTGCAGTTTATCCACCAGATCCTTTAGGGCCTCTGTGTGGGAGGACTTATCCCAGATCACTGCCACCAGCTGGCCAGCTGAGATCCCAAACTCTCCCATTCCTGCAATGTTGATGAGCCTAAAAGGCCCTGGCTAAAAGAGAAACAAGACTGATCAGACACAACAGTGCAATTTAATCTGGGGTGTATCATCAAATATGATTAGGATCACAACCTACTTCCAACCTCCCATCAGCAAATGCTAATAACATTAGTGATCTTACAGTAGATGCTAGAGTCTAAATAAATGAACTGATTACCTCAAGGCTTCATAATCCCAACATTCCCAATAAGACACGCAGTTTGAATCCTAATACAGCAATCGAGATAAGTGAGTAGCTATACTGAGGTTGGTAGAGCCCTTGCCTAACCCTGGGACTAATCCGCAGCACAGCAAATAAATTAAAGTGGGGTAGGAAGGTGGGGTTTAAAGACAATCAAGGACATAGAAACAGGAAGATTGTTTCTTCTTTGAAGTAACTCAGCTTAAACAGAATATAAAACACACAGGGCATTAATTAGGTAAAACAATGACTCAGCAAGGAAGGCAAATAAATTGGCAGACATAACCCAACCACAGCTTAATGTTTTCTTTTAAAAAGAGACAGCATATCTACATTTTGCAAACTGAATACTATTTTCTCTTTGATAAAAAAAAAAAATCTAAAAATTCAGCCAGGTGCGGTGACACACATCTGTAATCCCAGCATTTGTAATCCCAGACAGAGGCTCACCATGAATTGGAGGCCAGCCTGGGCTACAGAGTCAGTTCAAGGGACCTGAGGCAACTGACCCTCTGCAAATCACAACCAGGAGAGTTCCAAGTTCAAAGTAAGGGCCAGGATTTGAATCCCAATATATCTGATCATGAAGACCATGTTTAAATATAGAAACTCTAGTCACCCCTTCACCCCCATGAGTTTCTCTTCTACTGGACACACAGGCGAGTATGTAAAGTGCTTACAATGAAATCAGGTCAAGAGATAGCAAGCTGGTTAGTTTCTCCTTTCTTAAATATTAATGGCACCAAGTTTCTGACTTAAGCAGGTGAAATATATGAGACAAAGACAGAAACAATGATAGAAGGATCAAGCATGGATAATCTTGTCCTGAACACTTCTAACTTCTGCAGGGTGCCCGCCAGTGACAATTGTGTCACCACAGGCACTCTGGGACTGAATTTAAACTGTATACACTATATTCTTCTTTCTTTAGAAATGTTCCCTTTAAATGACTGGTTGGGCACGGCAACACATCTCTGTTCCAGTACTCAATAGCTAAAGCAAGAGGATCACTGAGTTTGTGGCCAGCCTGGACTACAGTAAACGCAAGGTCAGCCTGAACTAGTACAAAGCAAGACCCTGTCTCAAAAGACATAAACCAAAAACAGGGAAAACAAATGAGTCTCTCCTCTGTTTATAAGCCAAGACCATCAACCAGAGTCATCTTTCTGTTTTGGGGTATGTGTTGTTTTGTTTTTTGGCAATGCTGGGGTTTGGACCCAGGGCCTTGCACACAATAAGCAAGTGTTCTACCACTGAGCGATACCCCCAGCCATTTCTAGAACAAAATCAAAACTCCTTAACCTGAGCCAGGCATACAGGTACTGTAATGCCGGCAGTCTGAAGTAGGGATCACAAGTTTGAGCCCAGCCTGGGCAACTTAGCAAGGCCTTGTCTCAAAATAAAAAGGGCTAGGAATGTAGCTCATTGGAAGGCCTTGGCTTCAACCCCTAGTTGTATGTGCAAACACACATACCACACACACCTTAGCCTGCTGGATTCAAGGCCTTCATAATCTGGCTCATTATTCACATGTGAATCCTTACTCTATGAAAAATCTTCCTGTTTTCACTATATCATGTCTTTTTCCTGTCTTCATATGAATACCCTTTATTAACCCTGATCTGACTACAATCCCCAGTGAAAGAATACAGGCAGACAGGCAATCAGGCAGGATTCACTAGTCATTTAATTTTGGATTTTTAATCCCTAAATCAGCACACACTGAAAATGCAAACTTTTAAAACTTTTAAAAGCTTAAGCTTTTAATGGTCACAGGTATTGTAGAAGAATCCTTACAAAATCCATAAGATGAGCAATTTGGGATCAATTTCACATTTAAAAAACAGCCAGAGAGGATGAGTACAGATTGTTGGGCAGTAACTCTAAGAAATAAATGACCTGAAGTTCTGTTTACCAATAGGTCTTATTAGGTACATGACCGTAAGTTATTGTTGTTTCTGAATCTAGTTTTCTATCAACAAACAGGGACAGTAACCTCATATTTTGCAAGGCTGCTATAAGATTTAATGAAAAGGTAATATGTAAAGCAGTCAGCAGATCTGGTACAAAGTTCAGTGAAACAATGTTCTAAGAGAATGCTGGGCTTCTACTTCACTGCCAGTTTATTTGCCTTTGCTGCAAACAGTCCTATAAAACTTTTTCTTTTCCTTTATGCTGGCTAGGACTCTCCAAGAAGCTTTGTGAAGCTTCCTTTTCATTGGTAGAACTACACAGTGTGATGGCTACACTTTAAGACACCTCAGACAGCAGCTACCCTGGGACTCAATCAGTAAATTATAAGACTGAGAATAAAATGCCTTGGTTTCACATCTCACCAAACTAATCTCATGGCCAAGGGAACTCATAAAACACATTCTTTAAATATCAATTCCCCCATACAGGTATAGCTCCTACCATCAGTCAGCATTTTCTAAATAAAATAGGAGACAATACTCTTTTAAATTTTTTAAAGCCAATGCGTGATACTTATCATCGAAGTTTTGTTTTCTTACGATGAATGTTAAAAAAAATAAGGAAAAAATATCCAGCACCTAAGCCAGGAGCTGTGACTCAGGGACCCACTTTCACAACTAAAGAGGTGGAGTAGATTATCTTGTCACGTCACTGACCTTGTTTGTCAGATACTTCTCCAACTGACCACTACATTCATTTACCCATTAAAAGCAGATGTCAGTGAATATCTGGTGCAAATGCACTTGTTTATTTATTTATTTTTTGAGACAGGGTCTCACTTTGTAGTTCAGGCTGGCCCTGAGCTCACCATGTAGCCCAGGCAAACCTTGAACTCAGCAATCCTCCTGTCTCTGCCTCCTGAGTGCTGGGATTATAGGCGTGAGCCACCATGCCCGGCTGCACTTGTTTATTTTTAAGACACCCAATAAATATCAAATCTTCTTGCTTCCTCCGTGTAAAGGAGGGGATGATCAAGGGCTGTAGATGGTAGCTCAAGTGTAGAACACCTGCCTAGCATTTGCAAGGCCCTAAATTCAATCTCTAGCACCACACACACACACAGGCTGGTGGCCAAAAAGTAAAAAATAAGATTGAAGTTTTGCCATTAGTTTGTTAAGAGCCAAATTCTTTTAAATTAGGTGCATAAAAAATCCTCTAAGTACTGCAGTTATCAGAAAGTGAAATTTTAATTAAAATTAACAAGCTGAAGTTCACATGTACACAGTGAAAAACATTCTTTCTAAAGCAAGCAGGTGGTGGGGCTAGGCAGGTCCATCACCAGGATTTCCAAGCCAGCCTGGGCTAGTGTGCTGATGGCCAGCCTAAACAACACAACAAAACCCCATCTCAGAACAGAAAAAAATTATCTGTATTTATGTGAGAGAGTTAGTGCTGGAGTGTAGTTCGTTGTAGTATGTCCTGGCTTAGCATGTGCTAAGTCCTGGATTCCATCCCTAATGCTGAAGATCAGTTTCCATAGAAGAGCCTTCTCAAAGATGTGTAGGTAGAACTTAGAAAATAAAGCCTAGCCAGGCACAGTGGTGCATACTTACAGTCTCAGCTACTCAAGAGGCTGAAGCAAATAAGATCAGAGCCTATGAATTTTGAGAACAGCCTGCTGAGGCAAAACAGGTTTGAGCACAGCCCCTGCAATTAGCAACAACGTGAGACACTAACTGGGGAGGGGGGTGTTTGAGGATGTAGTTCAGTGTAAAGGCCCCAGGTTCAATTTCCAGGGTAGCACTAAATAAATAAAGCTGAAATTTGGAGAATTTTTGACTCAGGAGATCTTCCCCCATTCCAGCAGGGGAAGACCAGGTTGCCTGGGAAAAAAATGTGCACAACAACTTTCACAGACAAAAAGACGGGTCCAGGGCTGGAGATTTATTTAGCTCAGTGGTTCGGGCGCCTGCCTTGCAAATGCAATGTTCCTGGTTCAATCTCTGATTTCCGGTAACCACATACCATGACACCGGCAGTGGTAACTCACGCCCACCAGCAACCAGTACCACATACCGCAGTGCCGGGCATGGTGGCTCACTCCTGTAATCTCAGCACTCGGGAGACAGAGGCAGGAGGATTGCTGAGTTTGAGGCTTGCCTGGGCTACAGAGTGAGCTCAGGCACAACCAAAAAACAAAAAAAAAGATGGGTCTAACATCAAGCAGATTCACAGAATTACATGCTCTTGTGGTCAGCTCTTCCCAATCTAAAACCATTTATTCTTCCTATTATTAAGCCTTCCCTAATGGTACTCCAAGGAGATGCTGCCATGCATTTACATCTCTGTTTAGCGACAACATCCTGACCTTCACAAGCCATCCAGGTCACTTAGAGATGCCTGGAAAAACGAAAGCAGCCTCTCTTCTCCCAAACTCCTATAAATCACTCGGAGCCATTGTTAGCTAGAGATTCCTAGACCACGTCTAGACATTGAATCAAGGCTCCAGAACAAAAACTTGGATGTTCGTTTTACTAAGCATCCTAGATTCGTTTGACTGTACCAATTTGGGAAATAATACCTTAGAGGTTCACACAAATTTTACGTTCAAACTAATAATCTGAGGGTTCAGACCTACCCAATCGTACCGGGTTTACCGACCCTTCAGAGACCAAAACTACCCAAGAACTGATACCCAAGGTCACAACAGCTGGCTCCGGGTAGGGCCGAGTCCCAGACCCACGCTCTGGGGGACCTCAGCTTAGGGCATTTCACGAGCAGTGCCCAGGCCGGCTGCGCGAGTACCGAGGCAGGTAGGAAAGGGGGGAGCATCGCGTCAGGAGCCGGGAGCTGGCAGGGGCAGCGTCACCCCTCACACCGGCTTCCCCCGCACAGGCTCGCAGGGGTGCTCCGACGCGCGGTCGAGGCCACGTCCCTAAGTGGGACAGGGCTGAGAAGAAAAAAATGGGGGAATGAGGGTCAACAGTGGGCGGAGAGGAGTCCATTGAGAAGGGAACTACCTGGTCTCGCCCGTGTACTCACCTGTCCCTAGGCTAGCTCCCGGTCTCGCTGAAACCACCCTCTCGGAGTCTCACGCTTCTCGCGAGAGGAGGAGGTTCCGCGGAAGAGGGCAAAACCAGTTGTGCGGCGTTTTAGCTGTTGCGACGCCGACGTCAGCGTGATTGCCCGCTTCCAAGATGGCGGCAGCGGCGGCGCTGACTGGTGTCCTGGGCCGGGCGGGTTGGAGGCTTCTGCAGCTGCGTTGCCTACCTGGTGAGAAGGCGACTGCGCTGGAAAGGGAGGAAGAGAGAAGAAGGGGGACTAGGCCGGCCAGGGCTGGGTAGGGGCGGAAGAAGCTTTTCATAGCGGTCCGGGGAAGGTGAGGTGAAGGGCGTAGCGGGGTGGAACGGGCGGATTGGTCAGTTTTCGTCTTCGGTCTCCAGCCGTGAGGCGCTAGAGCACAGGGCAGGGCCCATCAACGGTGTTAACAGCTTCAGAGAGGGCTGGGAGTGACACAGCTTGTAGGTTGCAGAACTGACTATCGCAGTCCCGTTCTTAAGTCCTTTGTCACTGGTTCTTGGATCATCCCAAGGACAGTTGGAGAAGGACTAGCCGTCCAGTCCATTATCCCAAGTCAACCATATTTCCTACTGTTTCGCTACCGTGACATTCTTTTGCCAGCTTTGCTGTTACATAGTCAGTATTTGTGCATCTAAGTCTCTTAAAAATAAGACATTCACTTAAAAAGAAAACTTTGAGTCACTATCATAAATAGAAAATCAATATCACCTTCCACAAATGGAATGTACAGTGTGCATTGACATACTAACATAAATATGTACCTAATGAAATAGTCTTGTATATTACTTGAAAACAACTTTTTGCAGCTAATGGGGATGGAACCCAGGGCCTTTGCACCAACATACTTTTCCAGCCCTTTCTAATTTTTATTTTGAGAAACTAGGACTTGACTAAGTTGCCCAGGCTGGACTTGAACCTGCCATCTTCCTGCCTCAGCCTTGTGTGAATAGCAGGCTTATGCCACCCACCATGTATAGATTTTTTTTTTATCTTTATTTTTTATTTTATTTTTTGAGACAGGGTCTCGCTTTGTAGTTCAGGCTGGCCCTGGGCTCACTGGTGCCCAGGCAAGCTGCCGCGAACTCAGCAATCCTCCTGTCTCTGCCTCCTGAGTGCTGGGATTACAGGCGTGAGCCACCACGTCCAGCATCGTGGTATGCAGTGTTGATTGTTGGTGGGCGTGTCTCCACACCCAGCATTATATGTGGTAACCGGGGATCGAACTCAGGTCCTTGTGCTTGCGAGGCCGGCACCGGAACCACTGAGCTAAACCTCCGGCCCTGTATAGATTTCTTTTGAAATTTTCTCATGAGTAGTGGTTCCAAAGTAATACCCTTGGACCTCCCTCTTCCATTTCAAAGTTTTAGGGATGTTTACTCTATTTTCTGTAGATATACTAAAATATTGTTTTTTTTTTTCATACTGTTGTGTTTCTTTCAAAACCTTTTTGTTTTTTATATTTTGCAGTACCAGGGATCGAACTCAGGACTTTGTGCTTCCAAGGTAGATTACTTGAGCTAAATCCCCGACCTTCAAAACCATTTTTTCTGACTTACCCCCACCCCAACTTATTCTATAGTGGCTTTTTGTTTGTTGAGATACGGTTGTCTTGCTATGTGGTCCAGGCTGACCTTGAACTCTGGTGCCCAAACTGGTCTTGAACTCACAGTCCTCCTGACAGAAGGATGACATAAGACCTCCAAAGTGATACAGGAATGATATGAGGACCTCCAATTGGTATAAGAGAAATATAATTCCCAACCTGTTAGATATCTGATACACCAAGTTAGTGTCTTCTCAAATTTGAAGAATGAATTCTAGGAATGGCAAAGGTTAGGAATAGAAAATATTTATTGAGGGACAGACACTCCTGCTGGAGAGGGACAAGAGGGGACCCTGAAAGTTAGTTGCCATGGACACCACTTACAGGGGTGGCTTTATAGAGAGCTAAATCACCAGATGGGTACAAAATCATGAGAAGATACAAGGTGTGACAAAATTATGGTTAACTAATAAGATTAAAAGTATAGTCCCCTAGGTTCTATTGATCCAGTGAGGGAAGCAAGTCACAAAAAGAACAAAAGCCTTTCCAGGAAGGCATGGGTCATGGTGCCCCAGCCAGATGATTAATATCTATTTAGAATATCAGTCATTATTGTTTATCTCTGGGGAAGTAAGTGTAGTCATTTCATCTATGTCTTGGGGTCTAGGCTTTTACCAGTGTGCCTCCATCCTCCACCCACTGCATGTGTTCTTAGCTTCTGAACTGAAGGTCCCACTCTGTCTGAATGCCTATAATGTTTATAGCTAACTTAGCTGTCTATAATACTCCTGTTTTAGCCTCCAGAGTGGTGGAATTACAGGCATGTGCCACCATGCCTAGGTCTTTTTTTCTGTTCAGGACCAGGGATCAAACTGAGAACCTTGCACTTTAGGGCCTTTTTTTTTTTTTAATGGATGTCTTTTTCTATAAAATGCCAGACTAAGTATGTGTAGAAAAGTAATGGGCATGACCCAGCAAATCCACTCCTCGATATTTATGCAAACGAGATAAGCGCATGTATCTACAAAAAAGTCTGAAGAAATATTCATGGCATTTCTTTTTTGCAGTACTGGGAATTGTATCCAGAGTCTGCATTGAGCTATATCCCCAGCCCTTTTAAAATTTTGAGAAAAGGTGTTAATTAAATTGCTAAGTTGCCCAAGCTAAGCTCGTACTTGAAATCCTCCTGTCTCTGGCTCACTGTCCTGGGGTTATAGGCATGTACCACCACATCCAGTTTGTTAGTAACATTAAAGGGAGTTTGGGTCATCTTAGGGAGGAGGCCTTGAGTGAAACCACATTAATGTGTGTTTAAATCTTTCTAGGGGATTTTATTTATTTATTTTTTTGTGGTACCAGGGATTGAACTCGGGCATTGTGTGTTTAAATCTTTGTAGGCCATGGTTAAGGCCTACCTAAGAATAGGGCATAGTAAGAGGAATGGGATCATTATGTACTACAAAAACATAAAAGATATGAGAGAGTATACAAGAGATGCAAACAAGGGGAGAAAGGAAAGGGGGAAGTTTTAAAAAAATTTCAGACATGAACTAGTACATATCTGTACTAGCTTTTTTTTTTGAGACAGGGTCTCGCTTTGTAGTTTAGGCTGGCCCTGAGCTTACTATGTAGCCCAGGCAAGCCGCCGCGAACTCAGCAATCCTCCTGTCTCTGCCTCCCGAGTGCTGGGATTACAGGCATGAGCCACCACACTCGGCACTGTGGTATGTGGTATTGATTGCTTGTGGGCGTGAGACACCACGCCCATCATTCTATGTGGTTATTGGGATCTAACTCAGGACCTTGCGCTTGCAAGGCAGGCACCGGAACCACTGAGCTAAATCTCTGGCCTTTTTTTTTTTTTTTTTTTTAAGAATTGGGCAGAGAAGAACCTGCTTTGAAAAAGCCTGGTTAGAGCTGGTCAAGGAAAGAACTTTTGTCATATATACTGATTTGTGAAAACATATAGACCAATCTGTAAAAAAATATACTAAGCAGAAGTCCTACAGAAAAAGTACATTTAGATGATATCCTAGGAAAGGTAAAATTAAGACAACTGAATAAATATAAGGTTAAGGACTCAGCACAGTATTGATGAGGAATGCCTGTAAAGGTAGAAGAGAAGTTTCTGGGGTGATGCTAATGATTAATATGCTCATAAAAGAATTCAGGATATGAAAGTATATATAATACAACTTAGAGTGGAATAAGATTCGTTTATTTCATTGTGTATTAATAGCAGTCAATAAAAGTACAGTAAATGGTGGAGGAATATAGCTCAATGGTAGAGCTCTTGTCTAACATACATGAGGCCATAGATTCAATCTCCAGTGGAGCAAGAAAAAAATAGCAGTAAACACTGAAATTTCCTTAAGAATATATATATATATACTGAATGTTTAAAGATAAACAATATTGAGATCTGCAGTAAATATATCAGATAGCAAGCTGAAGTAATGAATGGCATAATAGATGTTCCAAAGCTAGTATGGATATACAAGTGTTCACAACTCCTTCAGCTTGTCTGTATGTTTGAAAATTTTTATGATGTAATGTTGGGAAAGAAGAAAGTATTACGAGCTTGTGCTTAGGAAACACATTCCTTATCTTTCCTAAAGTAAGTGGGGAGGTTGTGCAAGTATTGCAGATAGGAAAACAAGTGAAGATAGGAGACTAAACTGGAGATACCATGTAATAACAAGGGAAGATGCACTTTTCTTGCCCTAATATGTAAATATGTAACTTTTTCAAGTCATTTTCTCCTCCCTCCCTCTCTCTGTGGACATTGAACCCAAACTAAGCTGCATCCCCATCCCTTTACTTTTTAGTTTTTTTTATTTTGAGACAAGATCTTGCTAAGTTGCCAAGGCTGGGTTCAAACATGGCACCCCATGTCTCAGCCCCCCAGAGTGCTGGAATTACAAGTGTGCAGCATGTCCAGCCACCTTACTTTTTGTTTTTTTGTGTTTCACAACATTATTATTGATCAAACAGATTATTATACCTACAATCCTAGGCCTTGGGAATCTGAGGCAGATGGCTCACTAGTGTAAGTCCAGTCTGGGCATCTTAGCAAGACCCTTTCTCAAAAATTAAAAAATAAGGGGCCAGAGATTTAGCTCAGTGGTTCCGGTACCTGGCTAACAAGCACAAAGTCCCTGGTTAGATCCCGGAAACCACACACAACAATGCTGGGCGGGGCATGGTGGCTCATGCCCACCTGGAATCAGTACCACATACCACAAATGCCGGTTTGGTAGTTTAAGCCTGTATCCCAGCACTTGGGAGGCAGAGGCAGAATGATTGCTGAGTTTGAGGCTTGCCTGGGCTACGTAGTGAGGTCAGAGCCAGCCTGAACTACAAAGCAAGACCCTGTCTAAAAAGAAAAAGAAGAAAAGAACCCTAGGTATTGCAGTGTATTACCTCACAGCTACCCAGTGGTAGGAACAGACTGAGAAGCCAATAGGTGTTCTGTTTCCTACTTTACCACATCACTGCCTTCAGGTTCGTTTGCTCAAGGCTTTTGTGTAGAAGAGGGCCAGTGGTTCTGGTGAGCCTCTGTCCTGCATTTTTTTCTGGTTTTTATTTCCAGTCTGGGCCTCAAATCTTTTCTGGTGGATTTTCTGGCTGACCAGCCCAGTTTCTTTTTTAGTGTCCCGCTGCCGACCACCCCTGGTACTGCATGCCTTCCAAGCTTCAGCTGTGCGACTAAGGTCTTCAGAGGAGCAGAAGCAGCAGCCTCCCCACTCTTCTGAGCAGCAACCTGAGACACAGGAGACAGAAAGACCCAATGTGGAACCTTCTCGCCCACCCCCCAGGTAAGCATAGGACCTCAGTCCATCCATTCATGGCCAGTTTGCCTGCTTGGATAACTGAGTCTCCTCTACTTCTCTCCTTTCTATTGCCTTACTCACTCATCATTTCCAAGGCTATCCTTGAAAGGGACCTACTATTTTTATTCTTTTTTTTTTTTTTGAGACAGGGTCTTGCTTTGTACTTCAGGCTGGCCCTGAGCTCACTATGTAGCTCAGGCAAGCCTCGAACTCAGCAATCCTCCTGCCTCTGCCTCCCAAGTGCTGGGATTACAGGCTTGAGCCATCATTTTCATAAAAATGATTCCTAAACATTTTTATACGTCTAAACAACAACAAAAAACAATTTTTGTGAGAAGTTCACAAAAATAAGGCAAAAATTACCTGAAATTCTGCACAGAGATAACCTTATTTAAATGTTTCTCTAATCATTTTTCACATATAAATGTATATAATAAATTATTGATTATATTCTACTGATGTCTCAGAGCCTCTTGTTTTACTCTACAGTAGAATTTTTTTTTTTTTTTTGAGACAGGGTCTTGCTTTGTAGTTCAGGCTGGCCCTGAGCTCACTATGTAGTCCAGGCAAGCCTTGAACTCAGCAATCCTCCTGCCTCTGCCTCCCAAGTGCTGGGATTACAGGCGTGAGCTACCACACCTGACACTGTGGTATGTGGTATTGATTGCTGGTATGCCCAGCATTGTATGTGGTTACCGGGGGTCGAACTCAGGACTTTGCGCTTGTGAGGCAGGCGCCAGAACCACTGAGCTAACCCTCTGGCCCAACAGTAGAATTTTTAATGTCTTTTCATAATGTACATTATTTTTGTGGCTATACAACATTGCAGCAATGAGTGAGACAAAATTTATTTAGCCTGTATTACTGATGAACATTTAGATTTCCTTCATGGTGTGAAGGATGGTGTAATAAAACATGTGATGCTCCTTAGAAGTGGGAGTACTGTGGGAGTATTGCCAGGTGTGGTGGCACATGCCTATAATCCCAGCACATGGCAGGCTGAGGCAGGAGAATTGCCATGAAATTGAGGTCAGCCTGGGCTACATAGTTCAAGACCAGCCTGGACTACATAGCGAATCCTTGTCTCAAAAACTTAAAAAGGATAAAGTAAAAAGCAGGAGCACTGAGCCAAAAGATAGCATGTTTGTGCTGGGAGCATAGCTTGGTGATAGAGAGCTTACCCAGTATGCACAAGGGCCTGGGTTTGATTCCTAGCCAGAAGAAGGGAAGGGAAAAGAGTGCCAAGTGAAAGATAAGCACATTTAGTGTTTTGTTACATATGTAGGGCCAAATTGCTTTCCCAAAAGGTAATAATTTACACTTCCATTAGATCTTTTTTTCTTTATCTTGCCATTGGATATTAAATGTTCTTCAGTGTAAAATGAGCATATTCATCAGTTTTATCTGGTTTTTAAAAGTACTTTTCATTTCAATTCAGCAAATTTCATTTGAGGCTCTTACTGTGTCCTAGCCCTGTGAATAATACTGTAATCCCCCCTCGTGTGGAGAAGGTGGTGTTACAGTCTGGTGCCAATTACAGATAAAGAATTCCTTGAGCACAGTGTGCTAAAGCTGTAAATGGGAAAGCCAGGGCCGTGGAACAGGGCATTGGCTTCATGTGACTAGGGATCAGCTTCCTGGGTCCTCTCCCCCAGTGATCAAGTGGAAGCACCAGGACACCAAGTTAAGGTCCTTCCCTCATGTGCTTAGAGGAGACCTGGAGCCTCAGGTCTTACCCATTCTCCTGCCAGGCAGTAGACAGTGAGATGAAGCATGGGGGCCTCTGTCTGTTCCCCAGGTACACAGACCAGAGCGGGGAGGAGGAGGAGGACCATGAGAGTGAGGAACAGCTGCAGCACCGCATCCTGACAGCAGCCCTGGAGTTTGTGCCTGCCCATGGCTGGACGTCAGAGGCGATTGCCCAGGGAGCCGAGGTATGTATGGGTGACGGTGGGGCAGTCTGGCTGGGGTAGCCAGGAGTCCGACCATGCAGCAGAGTGCTTCCTGCCTTTTTCCAGCTGACTTAGAGAGCTCCCAAGCACAGGGTTGTCTGACTGTGTTTAGTGTATTTTGGTGGGGCAGTATGGTAGAAATAAGGTTAGTTTTTAATTATACAAAGACTTAGTTCTTGGAAATTAGGTTCTTTTTTTTGAAATGGGGCCTCATTATGTAGTCTTGCCTGACCTTGAACTCACCGTGTAGCCCAGGCTGGCCTCACACTCATTGCAGTCCTCCTGCCTTGGCCTCCTAAATGCACAGGTGTGCACTGCCATGCCTGGTGGGCATTATGTTGTAAGACAGCCTTTTAGGCAAGAAATAGCTGTGATCAAAATGACCGTGTTGTAATCTCAACACTTAGGAGGCTGGGGTATGTTGATCACTGTGAGTTCAAGGCCAGCCTGAACTACATAGTGAGACCTTGTCTCAAAAAAGAGTATATAGGGCCGGAGGGTTAGCTCAGTGGTTCTGGCGCCTGCCTCGCAGGCGCAAGGTCCTGAGTTCGATCCCGGTAACCACATATAATGCTGGGCGTGGAGACACACCCACCAGCCATCAATACCGCATACCACAGTGCGGGGTGTGGTGGCTCACGCCTGTAATCCCAGCACTTGGGAGGCAGAGACAGGAGGATTGCTGAGTTTGCGGCGGCTTGCCTGGGCACCATAGTGAGCTCAGGGCCAGCCTGAACTACAAAGCAAGACCCTGTCTCAAAAAGCAAAAAAAAAAAGAATATATAGAATTAATGAGCTGTGATGTTTGAAAAGCCCTAAGAAGGCACCACATGAGCCCACATAGATTCAGTAAGTCTGACAGGATTTTCCCTGCATGATAGTATATTGCTATCTAGGTGAAGCAATAGGTTCATGTTTAGGCCACATGCACAGACTCTTCCAGATACCGTCTGAGAATACTGAGGGGAGTAGAGTCACATCTTCTCACGTTTGCTGCAGGGCATGTCAGACAATCAGCAGATTTGCATTTTTCTTAAGAGTAGCTCACTTCTTTGTCTTACTCTGAACAGCATGAATGTTAACTGAAGTCACACTAGCAAAATGTGTAAACGTTTTACTCTATTTTATGAAAACTGGAATAGTACAAATAGGTACAGAAAGAGTATTAAAAATAAATCACCTCAGGGCCAGAGAGTTAGCTCAGTGGTTCCGGTGCCTGCCTCGCAAGTGCAAGGTCCTGAGTTCAATCCCCGGTAACCACATACAATGCTGGGCGTGGAGACTCCCGCCCACCCGAATCAATACCACATACCACAGTGCTGGATGTGGTGGCTCACGCCTGTAATCCCAACACTCAGGAGGCAGAGACAGGAGGATTGCTGAGTTCCAGGCTTACCTAGGCTACATAGTGAGCTCAGAGCCAGCCTGTACTACAAAGCAAGACCCTGTCTCAAGAAAAAAAAAAAATCATCTCATTACACCACAGCTCCTACTATCAACATTTGAATGCCTATTCTTTCAATTAAGAAAAAAAAAAGTATTTGACCAAATAATGTGCCTTGGGCACTTGTGCTAGGTACTAAAGACATGATAGTGGTCATGACAGACACAATTCCTGGCCTTGTGGTACTTCCAAGACTAGCGACATTAATCAAGCATGTACTATACGTACTTCTAAAGTGTGGCATGTGCTATCAAGAAAAGGTGCTATCAGGTCATGCAAGAGAGTGATGTGCTCTAGAAAGGCTGAGAATGGAGGAATGCATGTCTTTATCTGGCTTAGGCAAGAACTGAGGGAATGAACAAATCCAACAGAGGAGCCACATGTGCAAACTGGAGAGAAGTGTGTTGTGGTAGAAGAAACAAAGGGGAAACCATCAAACAGAATGAAGGAAGACAGTCTTGAAATGAGCAAGACTGGAGAAAAGGTCCGTTGAGGCCAAATCTGTCCAAACACCAAAGGTCAGGATGTAGGCCTTCGTTCTAAGAATAATTGAAAGTACAGTATTGAGTTTTCATTTCATTGCACTGCAGAGTGGGAATGGGTGGAGGCAGAGAGACTCTTTGGGCTGCTGCAGTCATCCAGGAGAGATGAGGTTGTCTGGCATAGCGTGATGGCAGTGCAGTAGAGACAGGTGGGTTTGGTGGCACAGTGGATATGGGAGGAAGTGATAAGATAACACCAGAGTTGCCAGTGTATATGTGTGGGTTCATGGTGGTGTTTTTCCAAGAGAAGGCCCAGTGGAAGAGCACCAATTTTGGGGGTGGGTGATGGGTACAATCCTGATTTTTGTTGCTTTTGAATCTTTGACTCAACTGAATAGAGGTATCAGCCGTGCAGGTCTGTAATTGGAAGCTGGAGTAAAGGTAGACTTTTGGACAGTGTGGCATATGTCACAGTTTAAACTGTGGAAGTGAATCACATTGTCCAGAGCAAGAATATAATTGTGAGAAGAGAGGGGAGTGTAGACCCACAGGAAACCCTTAACATTTAAAGGTAAGGTAGAATGGAGAGCCATCAGCAAATCTGAGTTAGAACATCCTAGGGTTGGAGACAGAGCAGAAGGAGGTGAATTAAGCAACTTGACAGTTACTATAGGTGCAGCCATTTGGGTGGAATCTAGGGTCAGAAATCAGTTGGAGTGGTGTAGGCATGAGGAGACGGTGAGGAGCGTTTGGCTGTGGAGGGTGTGCCCAGCAGGGAAAGCTGGGTGGAGGGCACAGTGTAGTAGAACACTCCTGGGAAGAGTTCAGAGATATGAGGGGAAGGCGTGGGAGAAAAATAGGTAAAATCAAACCATGAGGTTACCCGGTGGCAAGAATGATGAGATTTAAAAAAGCAGGTGGAAGGACTAACATGCGAGTTAGGTGCAGATTTAGTTCAGGGAGTTCCCAGGGGATGGCTTCTGTTTTCTCTCCCACGTAGGTATAGTTGCCTTGTGAACCTGAAACTGGGGAAGGAAGGAAGGAGAGAAAAGCCTGAGGGCAGGGAATAATGTTCTAAAGAATCGAAAAAGGAAACAAGGCTTATGTGTATAGGGGACAGGGAGTTGTAGGGAGGACAGGGGAATGGGAAAAATGAGAATCAAGATTGTCATGTACTGGTGCAAACTCTTAATGTTTAATGTGATAATAATGTATATATGAAATATACCAATAAAATCAATTAAACAAAAACAGTAACAAAAAAATTTTTTAAAAAGAGTCATTATAGAAAGTGGTAAGGTTTTACTCAGTCTCAGTTCATAAACATTTGAATGGGTTTTTTTTTGTTTTGTTTTGTTCTTTTGGTATTTTAAACCTATGAGTACAAGAGACTTTAGTACATTTTTTTCAGTAGAACTTTTTTTTTTTTTTTTGAGATAGGGTCTCGCTTTGTAGTTCAGGCTGGCCCTGAGCTCACTATGTAGCCCAGGCAGGCCTCGAACTCAGCAATCCTCCTGTCTCTGCCTCCCAAGTGCTGGGATTACAGGCATGAGCCACCACGCCCGGCAGTACATTTTTTTATTCATTTCTTTAGGACAGGTTTCAAGAAGGGAAGTTGGTCTTTCAGGGACTGTACCACTCAGGGTTCATTCAGAAGACAAAATCCACACCAGTTTTGGGAATAGAACGTAATAGTAGGAATTGTTACTAGATGTAAAGTTGGTAAGCAGGTAACAGGAAGGATGAAAAGAAAGGTATTGCAGAGGTAGCAACTACAGGAAGTGGCTCCAGCCAGGACTGAGGGAACAAAAGGAAAAGTAGGAATAAAGTAAGTCCCTAATTTACAGATGAGTTCCACTTGGGAGAATTGTTCTTAAATCAGCTTCAGATTTATTCATGCAACAGGAGTGAATCATGCAGTACACCTGTGAAAGCTCGCAACTGGGATGGTCCTAAGTCGGGGGCTTGATATATTCAAATTGGATGGTGGAAAGAAGGTTCCAAGAAGGGGAATCTCAGGTCCCCAAGGAGGAGCCTCTGCTCAGCTGGCGCTGGAGTCTCTGTGCCAGAAGGAGGGTCCTTTGGGGCTGCCACCCAAGCTGGGAGGGTAGGGCAGTTCTGCAAGCTGGGCCAGACGCTGCTTTGGGAGGGAGCTGCAGCTGTTGAGAGAAGAGGCATCACTGGGATGCTGCTTCCAGGACCATCAGTCACCATCAGCAGGAAGGAGCCAGGCCTTTCCTTCTCAGTCCCCTCTAGGATCCTATGGCAGAGCCTATCGGGAGCCAGAAATGTGGTTTGCAGAGTCCCAGACCCTGCATCACAGACTGAGCCTGGAAGGGTGCGTTTGGAATTGAGAGTCGGTGACTTCCTAACTAGTCATATTCTTGAGGTTCTTTTTACACCCTGCTTAGAGGGCATCTAACCTTGAGGATAAGAGCTTGGACCCCCAGATTCTTCATCTATAAAGGAGTGACAAACTCCCACCCCCACAGCTGCTGGGGTGACACTGCTTGTATCAGCACTTGCTCGCCATTAGTGGTGAGCCTGCAGCTCTGTCCATCTGCCAACTCGTAGTCTGTAAAAGCTGCGCACTCCTCCAAAAGAGGGGCCATTTCCCCTCTTGGTGGTAGGAATTCATATTAAATGTGTCTGTGTTTCCTTCCTTCCTTCCTTCCTTCCTTCCTTCCTTCCTTCCTTCCTTCCTTCCTTCCTTCCTTCCTTCCTTCCTTCCTTCCTTCCTCTCTCTCTTTCTTTTTATCTTTCTTTTTTTTGGTGGTACCAGGGATTGAACTTGGGCTCTTGTGCTTCCAAGGTAGGCATGGTACCACTTGAGCTAAATTTCTGGCCCTTGTGTTCCTTTCTTGCCACCTGCCCCTGCTGTGAGTCCCGCTTCTAGTCAATCTTCAGTGATTGTTGTGATCAGGACTGGCAAAATGTTTCTGTGCTCTGTTAACTCCCTGGCAACTCATTAAGAAAGTCTTATTTTAAATACTGACATATCTAGTTCTAAGAAATCCAGGTGAAGTGATGGGTCAAGCAGGGAGTTGGAGTGCTCTCCCCAGGGCCCTGGCGGTGTCAGGGCTCAGGTTTCGGGGGCCAGCGCTCAGCTCTTACTGACCCATGGTAGTAAGGGGCTATTTTGGCTCAGGTAATGACAGAAAAGTCTGGAAGTAGCTCTGGCTCTAGACTGTGTTGCCAGGAACTGCCTATATTACCTCTGCTTTGCCTTCGTCTCCACGCTTCCCTCTCAGCATGTACTCCCCATTCAAGCTAAAAACACAACAGCAGCCCAGTGAAAAGAGGACTTTCCTTTCAGGGCTAGCAAGAGTCGCAAGGTACGGTCCCAAAACCTGCGCTTGGTCGTATGCCCATTACAGAGCCAGTCTTTGGTCATGCAAGCCTGGAGCCCATGCTTTGCTCACACACCATGGGCTTGGTGGGTTTTAGAGGGACTAGCTTCTTCAGAATCACATAGGCCGGAGTAGAGTGGGGATCTGGCTGAAAGTCCCATCCCTGTTACTCGAAGATGTTGATGATCACTCAACAAATATCCACAATCCCTGCCCACCACTTTTCTGTTCTTTTTCCTCTGCTGTAGTCTCTAGGACTCTCCAGTGCTGCAGCCAGTATGTTTGGGAACGACGGCAGTGAACTGATACTGCACTTTGTGACCCAGTGCAATGCTCGGCTTACCAGCATTCTAGAAGAGGAGCAGAAGCTGGTGCAGCTGGGCCAGGCAGAGTAAGTCCTGTGGCATTACTGCTTAAGGTGGCAGCTGAGGATGGGGACTTTGGTCACATCAGTTGAGCCCAGAAAAGGAACTCAAGCAGAACCAAAAGTGAGTAGCACTAACAGCCCTGCTGCTTGGAAGGGACTGAAACCCAAGAGCCATGTGGCAGCTTCAGTGAGATCAGTGTCAGGCACTAGTGGGACCTGCCTCCCCAGGGTTGAGTGAGCGGTACAGCACTGAGCCCCTGCCTGTGACCCAGAGACACACTGTTTTCTTTTCCCTCTTCAGGAAGAGGAAGACAGACCAGTTCCTGAGGGATGCAGTGGAAACCAGGCTGAGAATGCTGATCCCGTACATTGAGCACTGGCCCCGGGTACAGAGTCCATATCCAGGCCCCAAAGCACCAATAATATTAATAGTCCTCATTCTCTCAGCACCTTTCCCTCAGAGGACTTTGCGCACTGTTCGGAAGTTAACTCATTAATCTCCTCCATAAACCCATGAGTGCATAGTATGGTTGCTAGAACTAGGTTTCAAGCTTGGGCATGCAGAGAACAACGCTAAGCCGTTTGTGTCTCAGTTCTGGGCCTCTGAGTGGCTAAGCATCTCAGGTGAGGGTCCAGTGGTCTGCGTGTGCCACTGGGTCTTTGACAAGGAAGAGCACCTGAAAGAGGAACAGTTTATTCCTATTTTCAGTAATAGTCTTGTCCTAGCTGGATGTAGCAATAGACACTTGTAATTCCAGCACCCAGGAAGCTGAGACCCAGGATCACAATAGGTTAAGGCAGTTTGAATTACATAGTGAGACCCTGCCTCCCACCCCACCCCTAACAAATGATAGCTGTCCTATTTAATATCTCGAGGACTGAGCCTTCTCATCAAATTGTCACTGTGATGCTTGTGTAAAGGAGTATTCACTTCATGGGGGCTTTTGAGTTTTTTTTCAAACTTTTCTGAGACTTTTTCCTGTTTCAAAATATGTCACAGTGTGGGCCATTCTTTGAGTTAGAGTCAAAGTGCATCAAAAATGAGAGACTCAAGCATTCAGAATCCTCGAACCACCTGGAAGACCCTTTTGAGGATGTAATTTCAGTCTCTAGTTGACAGATACTCGAGCAGCCGTAGTGCACCTGAGCCGAGCTGGGTGCGAGGGAGGACAGCGTGAGCCAGTCCTGCCTTCCACCACTGAAGCCCTGCAGTGTACACATCAGGCCCTTACGCTTTGCCCATCCATACAGTTTCCTTCTGGGCTGCTGCAATGAGAGAGAACTTGTAGCCAACCCAGCTTCCCAGGGCACAATCTTTAGGTTCCACCATTTGTAAAGTGATACAACCTGGGCTTATCGGGCTGGGAGAAGTTGTATTTGCTAATAGGGTGACCTAGTTTGTGTCACTGCTAGTATTAGTTGAAGGAATTTTGCTTTCAGGAAATAGAAATCAGCTTGCGCCAAGAATTTAGCTCCATTGTGCTACTGCACCTGCCTGGCAAGTGCAAGGTCATGAGTTTGATCCCTGGTGATCCCTTGTACCGTAGTGGAGTGAGGGATCAACTTGAACTCAGCAAAAGAATGAGGAGGAATTCATTGTGATACTGCAGGGGTGTGCCACAGGCAGAATTGCTCCTGGGCCCTGGGGGCGGCCTTGTGCATGGTCCCAGGAGCCACCCCGCACTCCCATCCCTTTTTCCCTCTCCTCCTCTCTGCTTCTAACTGACAGAGCAGGGTGCCCTCTCCATGCTTGCTTTCTGGACTCTGGACCAATCTGGAGCCTTTGGCTGTCTGCAGTCCCAATTCCAAATGTTAGGGATGGAGAATTTGATTGGGCCAGCTTAGGACCAAAATATGACCTGGCTCCCAATAGCTGTAGTCAGGGTTGTTAGCTGTTAGGAACTCACATCGTGAGGGTCGGAACTGTGGGTCTCAGAGAACCAGAACCGGACTTTGCCTTTGTGTACTATGTAGAGCCACCTATGTGCTGTTGTTACCCGTGTGTAGACTCTCTTTCTGTTACTCTCCACAGGCCCTCGGCATCCTACTGCTCCCTCATAACATCCCGCCCAGCCTAAGCCTGCTCACCAGCATGGTGGATGACATGTGGCATTATGCTGGGGACCAGTCCACGGACGTGAGTGTTTTCTGCAGTCACCCTATATATCAGGAAAGGCTTGGTTATGGATTCTTTGAAGCATTTTGTGAAATTTATTTGGTCACAAGTTTTCCTCTGTGTGTGTGTGTGTGTGTGTATTTACACGTGTGCACCAGTGTTAGTGCCATCTAAGGTCTGAGGAAAGTCCCTCAACACTTCAAAGTGAATCTGGTCTTCATTCAGAGACCAGCTTTCTAGTCACAAACCAGTAATTATTCTTTCCCACCTATGATGGTGGCACAAGGTCGCAGAAGCCCTTGTGATTGGGCTGCTTTTTTACAACTATTTCTGCCTTACTCTCCTAAGATACAGACTCTGCAACCAAATTCCTCAGTATTTTTTTTTTCCTGAGACTGATTTTGAAAAAAAAAACGAAAGAATACCATGGAGGTACCCGCTCCTTTAAAAAAAAACTGCCTCCCCCACCCATCCTGGCCTGCTTTGCTAAGTAATCAATAAGCTCTTTTAAATAGGTACCAGGAAAGTATATAACTTGTTAATGCTACTATATTTCTGGTGGGAAATTAAAAAAGCAAAGTACACCTCCATAAAAGAAATTAAAATATGATGGGTATTTTGTGAGATCCATATAGGTACTCCCACCATACTCATAATAAAGTGCTGTAATAAGCTTCCTCTGTGTGGGAATATACCACCAACAGAGATGATAGGAAAACGAAATTAGAAAGCAAAGAAATTAAGGGAATAAAACACCAAGCAGCTGAGCTGATCCCCTGAAGAGTCGTTTGCCAGGACCCACAGAAGTCACAGAGGGACTTGAATGCCCAGCTGTGCTCAGGTGTTGTAGTCCATCCCTGATCCTGCCTCAGCCCCCACCCTGCTTTTAAGCACATGAAAGTTTGGCTAATTGCAACATCTCTGTAAGACTCAGATGTCCTAAGACTTTGTTTTTCCCTAGCAGTTCCAAATGGGTTACAGACCACTTGGGATGCTGATTCAACATCTGATACCATTCAGGCCCACTGACTGTAAATGCTAGGGGTTGAGCCCAGGAACTTATATTAATCCCTTAGCCAGTTCTGATGCCCAGCCAGGTTCGGGACATTAATGTAGACTAGAGAGAGGGAGAAATCAGAAGGGAGCCTGGAAGTCCCTGAGGCCTTGGGTAGGAATTACCTCAAGCTTCCCATAGCAGCAAGAGTAACCCACCTTCCTGGGGCTGCATTTCTCTGCAGTTTAACTGGTATACTCGCCGAGCTGTGCTAGCTGGCATCTACAACACAACAGAGCTGGTGATGATGCAGGACTCTTCCCCAGACTTTGAGGACACTTGGCGCTTCCTGGAAAACCGGATTAATGATGCAATGAACATGGGCCACACTGCTAAGCAGGTAGCTGGGGACCAGCCATTAGAAACCTCTTCAGTCAGCATACCCTTCCTCCTCGGGCGACAGATGGTCTCCTCCGTATTCTCTTGCTCCTTAGCCCTTAGCTGACAGTCACCAAAGGCCTTTCCAGAGACTTGGCTGATTCTTCCTCATAAAAATCCTTTCTTTTTTTTTGAGACAGGGTCTTGCTTTGTAGTTCAGGCTGGCCCTGAGCTCACTATGTAGCCCAGGCAAGCCTGGAACTCAGCAATTCTCCTGTCTCTGCCTCCCAAGTGCTGGGATAACAGGTGTGAGCCACCACGCCTGGCAACAATCCTTTCTTAAGAGCTGTGCCTTGCCCATTGTGTGTTGTCCACAGGCTCCTCCAGCACAGGGCCACCTTCACTCTGCCTGATGGGGCTCATAAGCTTCCTAATTTGTTTCTGTCCCACCTTTAAGCGCATGCTGGGGTCTAAGGGAACCTGACATCTACTTTTCTAGGTGAAGTCCACTGGAGAGGCACTGGCGCAAGGACTCATGGGTGCAGCAGTGACAGTGAGTACTGCCAAACTTACCCCTGTCTACCTCTACCCTGCACTGGCCCTGTGACCACATGTGTCACTGACCCTACTGGCTTGTGGCCTTAAACTGAATTCTGATAGTAAGACTGACAGTCGTTCAGCCCTTGTGTCAGTTTTGATCCTGAATGGCCTACCTTGTTATTTTTTATTGGCATGGGAAACTTCGCTGATTCCAAGACTCTGGTTCGTTATAGCCATACATGCTGCCCTGAAAACCTGTCTTTCCCAGTGGAGTCAGTGCAGGGCCTCACCACTTTGTTTCCTTCCTTGTATCAGCTCAAAAACCTGACAGGTCTAAACCAGCGCCGGTGAGAGGAAGGGGAATATACCCAAGTGCTTGGAAGAAAACCAGCGAGTAGATCTAAAGGGCTTTGAGAAGTATGAAGCATCATCGTGGAGTAGGATGTTAATGAGCACACAGCGAGGACTTCAGTCACTCCTGCAGCCACCTGGAAACCACAGGGCCTTGGCGATACAGTTCTGGCCTAGCACTGGCGCACCTCTTCAGTTCCTGATAGGCCCTGGCCTTCTGATGCCTTTCTGTAGTGCAGCTTGTGTGATTGAAAATGAGATGCATCCAAGCCACAGAAAAGTCAGCATGCGCTGTCGTGGCCTCACAGGCACTCTGATCATGGCTTAGCTGTTTTAGAAATGCTCCCGAGACAGAGGAAAGGTCTGAACTACCACAAGGTGGCAGCTCATCCCCTGCACAGCACAGGCTTGAACACAGTTTCCTGCTGCAGGCCTGAGGTGCCTCTCCAGCGGATCCCCTCAGAAAGCTCTGCCTCACCGAGACAGGTGTCTGTTGGACAGTGTTGTGATTCCACACCTGGCATCACGTTACACCAACATGCAACTGAGGGATATCGGTGTATTTAGGATCTGTAAAAAAAATAATAAATGTGTTTGAAGGAGTTGCCTATTGTGTAGTTTCTGTCTTGACCAAAGTAGATATCCAGGACCCCAGCAGGAGGGAGACAAGTCTTGGAGAGGCTTGAGGCCCAGCAGCCTGGAGACCTGAGTTCTGGGACTAGCATAAGGAGAACAGTACCTGAGGGGCAGTTGTGGCAACTCTGCACCTCTGGGGCCAGGTTTTCCCATTGGCCACTGGAAGGCAATAGGGGTGGGAAGTGTGGGACGTGGACTTCCCCAGACTATTAGCTCCCTTAGCTCTCTTGTCTGTCTGTGATACATTCACTTCAGTGATACATTCTTTTTCTTTTTTGTTCTGGGGATTGAACCCATGGTCTATATACCTAGTCCCAGCAATACATTCTTTAGCTTATTGACTGCAGTTCTGCTTAACTCTGTTTTCTTTGCTCCAACCTGCCTAACTCAGCCGAATATTGGTGGGGAAGTCAGGAACTAATGGAGTCTCAGATCTCTTCTCATGAGGCTTCCACTAGGCCCTTTCTGTACCTCAGAGCCTTTGTGTCTCTTGATGCCCTGTGAGGTTCCTGCAGTACTGTTCCTGATTTCTTTGCATTCTTTCCTTTTTCCTTCACCTCACGCTCAGCATATAACTGTAATTCATAATTACTGAGCCAGCATGTGTAGTGGAAAAAGGGCCCCCTCAGTGCCTCTGCCCTAGTCCGTGGAAGAGACATCACTCTCTGCTACAGCAAACTACTCTTTATTCTCTGATTACTTTTCTGCCCCAAAATGTAATTCCTGCTGGGTTCTATTTAAGGATCTCTTTTCAACCACCACTTTTGAGGCCCATTTAAACCCATCTCTGAGCTGTTCAGGAGCCTTCTTTTTTTCTGGTACTGAAGGCTTCTACAGTGTGAATTCTTTAAGTTAATTGTGTCAACATATGGTTTGTCACATTACTGTCCAAGATGATTATATCTGCACTTGGGAGACAGATGTAGGAGGATCTCTGCGAATTTGAGGCCAGCCTATGCTACCACTTAGTGAGATCAAGGCTTGCCTAAGCTACGAAATGTGACCTTTTTGAGCAGTAGGTTGATCTAGTGCGTTTTGAACAGGCGAGTTACGAAACGCTGGTTTGGGCGGTTCGGACCTCCGAGCAGCAGGTGGCGCTGCGGCGCGCCCGGGCGGAAACAGAAGGCCTCGCTGTCTAACTTCCGGTAGTGACGAAGGGGCGAACTCCGGGGCTCCCGAGGCCGGGAGGCCGCGCGAGATGCCATACGCCAACCAGCCCACGGTGCGGATCACCGAGCTCACAGACGAGAATGTCAAGTTCATCATAGAGAATACGGACCTGGCGTAAGACGGCTGTGGGAAGCTGCTGGCAGCTCCGCGGGCCGGGGTGGGGGTGGGGGTCCTTCCAGAACTGCCTGCCTTGTGCCAGGGCTGACGTGGGAACGCGTGGCGTGGGGCGCGCGGGACCCATGCCGCCGGGTGTCTCTCTCTCAGGGTGGCCAATTCTATTCGGAGAGTCTTCATCGCTGAGGTACCCATCATAGGTAAGTTGCCTTTCCTGCTACCAAATTCTACCCCCCTCCACACACTCGCCCAGTCCCTGTCACCACTTGGGGCTTCTGCCTTGGATTCTTGGTTGGGTCTGGGAGTGGGGGTGCTGAGAGTCCTGCAGTGCTGGAGACGATTAGACCCGTGTTGCTGCGCAGTGGCCACTGCCGGCTTCCCAGGCTCCCGAGGGCCATTTAGGTCCCCATTACACGGTTGGTGCTTGCTGAGGAGCGTGGGTTCAGACCTGGGCTGGCTTGGGTGCAGTAGTTTTCACTCACTGGCTCTGTGGAAACAGCAGAAAGTTATGGGCATAGAACCCTGTGGTGCTTACCTGGGTGATGGTGAGGATTAAGTGAGCTCATCTGTATTAAGTGCTTTGTGTTTAGCGAGTGTTCAGTACTGAGTGATGTCTTTGTGTGAATCTCTTCGTTCCACTTCTGAAAGAGAACATCCAAGTGCCAGGCCTGGTGCTAGGCACTGGAAATGCACGGCTGTGCAGAGCGGGATTTAGCCCTGATGGAGCACACAGCGAAGCTGCAGGAGTAGGTGAATCCTTATATAAAAGAGGCATAAGTACACTGAGCAGGACAGGAGAAGCATAGCCACAGTGCACTTGGTGCCTAGCTGAGTGCACATCTGTTTCTGGTCTGTTTCTTGGCACTCTGCTTCAAGTGTGTTACTCTATGGTTGTGTAAGTCTACAAGTGTGTTCTAAGTGTCAGCTCAGGGAGTTGGATTAGGCAAAGGAAATATGTCTTGGCTTCTGTGTCGGGTATTTAGACTTTTAAGAAAACAAGCAAACCAAATGGTTAGTGTCAAGAGAATGTTTGTACTTCTCCATCACCCCAGTCACATCCGCTCAGCTCAGTGTGCTGGCGCTCGGCGTGGCTGTGGGTCTTAGTTCCATCATGAGTAAAGTAGTGCGGCCCTGACAGCTGCACAAATTCATCTCTGAAGATGATACTGAGCACCTGCCCTTGGAATGCGAAAGCATCTCAGGAACCTGCTTCAAAAACTGTCACAGCTTGAGGTAGAGACATGACATACACAAATATAACATAAAGCAAACTATGGAAGGTGTCTTAAAGGAAGTCTGGACAGTTATATGAAGGAGAAGTTAAGGGGAGAGTGATCACATCTGCGGAATGGAGAATAGACAAGACTACTTTTAGGAGGCTTAGAGGGTTTTAACCATGGAGAGGGCCGTGCAGAATAAAGGCATGCAGGAGTAGGGTGGAAGAGTGAAGAGATAGAAGAGCTTGGGTCATGGTCCTTGCTTAGATTGAAGAAGAATAGCAGGACAAAGTACTGTAAGTTGGCAGTTGGGCCCCCACTGTCAATCTTTTTTTTTTTTTTTTTTTTGAGACAGGGTCTTGCTTTGAAGTTCAGGCTGGCCCTGAGCTCACTATGTAGCCCAGGCAAGCCTTGAACTTAGCAATCCTCCTGCCTCTGCCTCATGAGTACTGGAATTAAAGGAGTGAGCCACCAGGCCCAGCTGTGCCAGTAATTTCTAATGTCATGTTTGCATACAGGTTTTTTTGTTTTTTGGGGTTTTTTTGCTGTACTAGGGATCAAACTCAGGACTTTGTGATTGCCAGCCAGGCACAGAACAACTGAGCTACATCCTCAGCTATAAGTTTTTTTGTTTTGTTTTATTTTGTACTAGAGATCAAACTCAGACCTTGCACTTGTGAGACAGGGATCAGAACCATTGAACTAAATCCCCAGCCTAGATGTTTGTTTATGAATGGATAAATGTGTATTTAAGTCAAGTATGTGTAAGAGTACAGTCCTTGCCCTCCCACCACATTGTTGGTAGGTCCTGGGTTTTATTTTAGTATGCCTAGCCCACTGAGGGAATTCAGTGAACATCCGTTATGGAGTGGTATTGAGGTTCAAAATTGAGTGACATAGTCATTATATCACAAAATGAGGTATGGTGCTGGGGTGCACAGCAGTAACCCCACCACTAGAAGCTGAGGCAGGAAGCTCATAAGTTCAGCTTAGTGGATTTGAAGAACTTAGTGACTTAGTGAGTCCTTGTTTTAGAAAGATAGTTACTGTACATACTTATCATACAGTCTGTGTTACTAAGTGCCCAAAGTTTTTATTTAGGTTGGGTATTGACACAGGAAGCGCATTTGAATGCTTCTCACAGAAATATTCAGCTCAAAGATACATGTCCCTACTATCTTTGTGATATTCATTGTTTTTGGTGTGGTACAGGGAACCCTCTGAAGTATATTCCCCTGAGCAAGGGGTAGAGGTACCATGTGTGGGTGTGAAAAATGCAGATTCCTGGGGTCTGCATAGTGAAATCTGAGCCTTCAGCAGCCTGGCCTCTGTATCTGCCATCCCATGAAGATCTTTTCCTTCTTTCGTTTTTGTGGTACCGGGAATCAAACTCAGGACCTTACGCTTGCAAGGGAGATACAGTGCCACTGAATTAAGTCCCCGGCCCTCCTTAAGGGTCTTGAGAGCACTGCTGTAAGTCTTCAGGTGAATTTGGTAGCTAACCCACTTGTGCGCATCTCCACTTCCTTTGTTTGCTAGCCATCGACTGGGTTCAGATTGATGCCAATTCCTCAGTCCTTCATGATGAGTTCATCGCGCACAGGCTTGGTGAGTGCAGGGGTTCTGCTGTTGGGAGGTTGAAGGGAGGGTACTGGGCCTGGGCTCCCTCCCTACCTCCTTGCTCGCAAAGAGACTTCTAGGTTTGTGGGTTGGCTTGGTTACTGGGACATTGGTAAGATGCTTTTCTGTGTCTTACAGGATTAATTCCCCTCACTAGTGATGACATTGTGGACAAGCTGCAGTATTCCCGGGTATGTGTGTGTGTGTGTGTGTGTGTGTGTGTGGAGGCTGGACCTTGGGGTGGGAGAAGACTTCAGTTTTCTGAGAGATTTTTCCTGACATCTTGTTTCTGGTTTGGACAGTACTGTGGTGTAGGAAGATAGTGTGGAATTGTCTAGACCCCTGAGGCAGGCCCAGGTGCTAGTTTCTTATGGGGCTTCAAATTAGGTATAAAGGTGTCTCATTAGCCAGCCATGCAAAAAGGGGCATCTAACTGCATGCTCATTCATTCTGGCTGGTGGACTCTTCTTTCCAGAGCATCTCTTCCAGCAACATGAGGCTGCCAGACTGAGAGGAGTCAGCAGCAGGTTGGGGTCAGTGGGAACAACAAGCAGAGGGAATGGAAGCTGTTTACTAGAGCAGCACCCGGTCTTAAGTACAGGTGCCTGCCAGGTCTATTCCTCTTCTGGTAGGTGAGGCTCTTGAAGCATGGCGCTCTCATGGGTTTGCTTTCTCTGATGATGTGTTTTTTTAAAAAGGGAAAGCCAGAGAGGATTAGGTTAACTTCACCTTTTACTAGGGCTGCATTAGGTAACAGCTCAGACTATGTGATTTTGATGTCTCTTGGTGATAAAGAATCTACTTTTTTCTTTTTTGAGTACTGGGGATTGAACTTGGGACCTCCACTGAGCTACATTCCTGGCCCAACTCCTTCTCTGATAGTCCCAAGGGCATGTCATTTCTGTAGTACATGATGATATGCATGCCCTAAAACCTAGCAGTTCCTTCTATTAAGTTCTAATATACTTACTGAGCAAAGATGGTGTTTTTTTTCCTTGAGAATCTATAGAAAGTTAAAAAAACCAGAATACTCCTTGCCTCTTCCATATAGTTACCATCAATGTATTGCTACTTTTGAATTATTTTTACATGTGGTATAATTTTTGCTGAACTATTCAAAAGTAAGTTTCAGAATCCTGACCCTTCTTTTTTCAGTACTTTCATGCAGCCTCCTGAGTCTAACCATAAAGGCCACACCCAACTGCTGCTATGTTTTAATGATGCTTCTCCCTAAGGTTTCTCTTTAGTTCGTGGTCTGTAGTGTATGAAATGCCTTTCCTGGTCATAGCGTTGATCCTGAGGAAGGGACTCAAAGGCCAAAGAGAGTGACAGTGCATCTCCTGGAGTGGACTGGTAGCCAGCTGGAGGGTGAGGAGGGAATGTGGGTGTCAGCATATGTCAGTATAGTTTGTCCCTGTGCTCAGGTAGCCCGTGAGAATGGTGTTCCAGATTGCCATAGCCCACAAGAGCCTGGAGACTGGTTAGGTCCGCTTTACAGCTGATGAACTTAAAAAGGGACTGGGTAGACACAGGGTTGGTTGGAAGTCCTCATCTCGTCATGCACTTCCTCCTGTTCCCCTGCTGCCTTAGGACTGTACCTGTGAAGAATTCTGCCCTGAATGCTCAGTAGAGTTCACGCTCGATGTGCGATGCAACGAAGACCAGACACGGCATGTCACCTCTCGAGACCTCATTTCCAACAGTCCCCGGGTCATTCCGGTCAGTGTCTGGCTGCCCTTGCTCCCCAGGGCCTGTGCTCTGCCCTTTTTGACTCCCAGTGGGCCTGGGTGTAGTGGATCCTTGTGAAGTGCTGACCTTCTCTAACCTGCCACCTCAAAGTGCTGATCTTGGACTCTTAGGTAGAACAGCCTCAGTGCAGTGTGTGCTCTGTCACCTGGGAACCATTTTAAAGGCCATGCGATTGCTGACTGAGAGGACTGTTAAGAGTAGTGCGAAGTCCCTGGAGCCACCTCTGCCACCTCCTCCGAGCATCCTTTCCCTGGCTTGACATGTTGTAGGGAGGAGGTGCTGGGGACTACATGACTGGGGAGAGGAGAGGCTAATAAATGTTTGTTTGGGCTCCTTCAGGTGACATCCCGGAACAGAGACAATGACCCCAATGATTATGTGGAGCAGGACGGTAAGGGGCTGGGGCTGATGTGCAGACATTTTCCTTAGTTGTGGCTGCCTATGCCAGAGGGACACACAGGCCAGGCAGAGCCTCTCATGCTGCCAAGTCTCCTTATAACATGGCCCCACACCTGTTTTTCTGGATGTGTGGTCTTCCAGAGAACTCTAGGTCGGAAGGTGGAGCCAGCCCCTTCCCCTTCCCTGACTGGCATTTCTCCCTGCCTGCAGACATCCTCATTGTTAAGCTGCGAAAGGGCCAAGAGCTGAGACTTCGAGCCTATGCCAAAAAGGGCTTTGGCAAGGAGCATGCCAAGTGGAACCCAACTGCAGGGGTGGCTTTTGAATATGATCCAGACAATGCCCTGAGGCACACTGTGTACCCCAAGCCTGAGGAATGGTAGGTCCCATCTGGTGGGGCTGGGTTGAAAAGGGGTGCTAATGCACGTGGTGGGGCAGCCTCTCTTGACTTACAGGGCCCTGAAAGTAGCAGTGGCCGTGTACTGACCTATGTTTGACCTCAGGCCAAAGAGTGAGTACTCGGAGCTGGACGAGGACGAGTCACAGGCTCCCTACGACCCCAATGGCAAGCCAGAGAGGTAAGAGCCGGGTCCCATGCAAAAACATGCAGTGTGAGAGGTTGGGTTTGTGTGTACACTGCATAAGGAGCTCTTCGTGTCCCAGTTCTCACCCGCCGGCTGCCAGCCTGGAACCTACAGTGTGTACTCCCCCCAGGCCAGGGATCATTTCACTTTTGGTCACCATGAGAAGGAAGGGGCCTCCTGCAACCCAGCCTGTTCCTGTTCTACTCCTGAGCCCTCAAAGAGAAGGCTGTTTAGTCCTAGCTCAGGCTCCACAGTGAAGAATGTGAAGGGATATAGCAGGGAGAGGCTGCTAGTTTGATTTTCCATATTCCCCCCAGTGCAAAACTTCTGCATACACAGTGTCTCAGGATTGTCACAGGACCTGTTTGAAATACCTGTGTCCTCGGAGAAGTGCAGAGTGGTCTAGACCTCTGTGTACAGGTGGTTTTAGATGAAAGGTCAGCCCTGCATCTAGGTCAGGCTCAAGTCAGATGCAGAGCAGGGGAGGGCAGTGCACAGCTGTAGCACGGGCTGCAGTCTCACCACATTCCTGCCTCTTAGGTTTTACTACAATGTGGAGTCCTGTGGCTCTCTGCGCCCTGAAACCATTGTCCTCTCAGCCCTGTCTGGATTGAAGAAGAAGTTGAGTGATTTACAGACCCAGTTGAGCCATGAGATCCAAAGCGACGTACTAACCATAAACTAACTGCAACTCGCCTGTTTCAGCACAGTGGGGATTCAAGGCAGCAGCTAGATTTCAGGTCTCTTTGAGGGCTCCTAGTTTCTGGGCTCCGGACTGCTGTTGCTTGGGCCCCACAACAGGTCGCGAGGACCAGCTAGCAAGGGTTGCAGGTGGATCACCAAGGATGCCTGTGGTGTTCAGGCAGAGCTGATTTTTACTACACATTTAGCATCCTTAGTCCTGCTAAGGTGCTGCTTCCCAGGACCCAGGGCATCCCTTTCTTCCTGTCCCCTAGCACACCAGTAGGGGGCTGTCCTGCTTCTTTGTTGAGAACCACTGGACTTTGCTCCTGGTCATTCCAGCTCTTTAAAGTTGTTCTGTTCAAAAGGAGCTTTCACAGCTGTATCTGAGGTTTCTGGTGTTAGGACTGAGTGCTAAAAACTGTCCAGGTGGCATGTGAGCCCTCTAAGCGTGGGGCCAACCTATTGGCTCTTCTAATTCCTGGGTATCCCTAATTTGAGAAGTAACCTCAGGAACCACTCAGCCATGACCATCTCCTGCTCCACAAATGAACAGCCTCTTATTCTCTACCTGCCAGCAGCCTCATCATTTAGTTGGGGGTAGGACAAGAGCAAAGGCCCCTCTACTTCCTCCTAACAAAGCTTCTGGTCCTGGCTCCTTAGCATTGTCTCCGGGTAGGAGCACACTTGAAGCGGTTAGTTAGTGGCCTGTAGAAACGCAGAGATCAGTACAGAAAGGAAGGGATATTGATTAACAATAGCTGTCTTTTTAAAAGTTTTTATTTTTGGCAATAAAGAGCACAACATAATCTCCTTCATGCGTCATCGTGCTACTAGCTGAGCCATCCAGCTCTGCCTCCCTCCCCAAGGCCTTCGGACCCCAGCGCCCCTGCACACTAGCTTGCTCTGGGTGGTCATTCCCTGGGTCACATTCAGAGCTGAGCTGGCTGTGCTGCCACACTGGCTCTAGGGCACCTTTGGGAGGGGCCTCTTGCTTTGTCATCATCTTGCCACAAATGTGAACAGTGGTTATTTACAAGAAGTTCTGTTCCCACAAATCAGAATCCTAAAATATTAAAAAACAATAAACAAAAACCCACACAAACAAAGGTTTGATGTGAATAGAAAGATAGCCCTTCTGCACGGTAGTCAATAAATACCAGCACTAGAAAATCAATTGCTTTAATTGCATTTCAGCAGGGAGCCTCAGCACCATGTGGGGAGCAGGGATGGGAAGGTCTTGGTTCTGAGTGCTGTGGCGTAGGGTGGCCAAGCTCAGGGCGGAGGGGCTCCCCTGCTCGGGCAGCATCCACCCCTGGTCAGTGAGAGGGCAGCAGGAGTGCTCCCCACAGCATTCCTGCCGCAGCCTTCCCACCTGGCCCCCGTCCTGCACCCGGCTGAGGTAACAAAACCCCCACTCCAAGGGCATCTTCATAGCCTGCTAAGCAGGAAGCAGCCTGTGCAGAAAGTACATTTTAAACCAGTATTCACCTGAGGCATCAACCAGATGTCACCTCTGCTTAGAACTCCCAAGTGCAAGGCTGCCACGTGGCACAGAGGAAGTTCGGATCCTTCCTGTGTCACTCTGGGCCCAGAGAACTGAGAAGCCATCTCTTGTCGTGGCCCCTGGGCTTCTTGGGAAAAGCTAGCAGGCACACCAGCCTTGAGTTCTGATTGTCCCCCTCCGCTGGTCCTGCAGCTCAGGCAGGTCCTGGCAACAGGAGGGCTGTACAACACAGGGCAGGGAAACAGCTGCCCTCGTACTCAAAAACTGCCTTGACCATGACCGCAGTCTGGTCATGGGATTAAAAAATGTGTTATGTGTTTGCAGGAGGGATGGGGGGGGGTTCTCAGTATATAGAGTATGTCATAAGCCATATATATTAAAATCATGAACAGTATATAGTCCCACAGTAGCTCAGCCCCTCACATGCTCAGGTGGGTGGCCAGCCCTTTGCCTTGGTCCAGCCACACCTTTAAGGGCAGGGAGGGACCAGCTCGTTCTTTTCTCCAGGCCCTTGGCCAACAGCCCCTTCTGACTGTCCACAGGATGCTGCGGTCAGCTCTGCAACAGGTGGGTGGCCCCGGCAGTCATTGGTGCCCAGCAGCCCTGCTGTCACTGGGAAGGGCTCTTGGCCTCGCTGCTGTCCCCCTGGCTGGGCTTTGGCTTTAGCAGGATGAATCTGTTGAGGAGATCTGTTTCTGAGCTGGCCTGGGCTGCCCCATACCCCTCACCTGTGGGCACAGAAGGTGATCAGGGCTCAAGTCAGGTCCACATCAGAAGACCCCTGCCCAGTCGGTCTGGTCTTGCGTGGGTGTGGGGCAGAGCAGCGACTCACCGGCATAGTTGGAAGCTTCAGCAATGTTCTGGGAACCTGTGATATGGTGCCAGTAGGCACTGCGGGGTAGCATGGTGGTGGGGGTGCAGGGGTATGAGTAATGCTCCGTGC
Organism: Thryonomys swinderianus; assembly: GCA_004025085.1. NCBI lineage: Eukaryota > Metazoa > Chordata > Mammalia > Rodentia > Thryonomyidae > Thryonomys > Thryonomys swinderianus. The sequence continues at coordinate 13,976 of PVIC010007570.1, read as the reverse complement.
CCTTGTTCAGCAGCTGTGGGGCAAAGAAGGCATCCTTCCCATTAGCTCCAGGGATAGTGACTGGCTCCCTCCCTGAGCACTAGCTGAGGACCACCTGCCTCAGTCTGGCATGGTGCTAGACACCTTTAGTCCCATAAACTGGAAGGCTGAGGCAGGATTCTGAGTTCAAGGCCATCCTGGGCCGCAGAACAAGACTGTGTCACCACCCCCATTAAAAAGCCTGCCTGCCTCCACTGTGTACAGTCAGCCCCACCCACCCTGCCTCCCCTGGACCCTGGACTTGTGTCCCTGGCCTCACCCTCACGTTCTTCTCCATTTCCAGTAGGACCCGCTTGTGCTGCTCAGCGATGGCCAGGGTGGCACTGTGGACCCGCTGGTAAATCTGTTCCCCTTCCTGCGTCTGAAAGGTGTAGAGCCCTTCCCCAGCATCACACATCCTGAGGACACGGGAAGCAAGGAGGGCAAGCTGTTGGGGGCCCACCACACCTCGCATGTGCCTGGCCAGGCTCTCCTGCACCCAGGCCACCTGGGGCACAAGCAGGGCTAGGGCTGGCAGCCTGACGGTGCACAAGCACTGAGCAAATGCTTCTGTGTGTTTGGCAGAGGTCAGCGTGCTTCACAAGAACTGACCCACCACCCGCACCCCCACCACCCCTACCACCACCCCCTCTGGTCTGCCCATAGTTAATACACCCTTGTTATATTTTCTCGAGCCACTTTGCACATGAGAAAACAGATACACAGAAGCTAAGTACTCAATCAAGAATGTACAGAGGATTACAGAGTCTTGTTTTTTTCTTTTCCAAGTCAAAGTGTAGTTCAGGCTGGCCTCAAATTTGCAGTGATTCTCCTGCCTCAGCCTCAAGTGCTGGAATGAGGTATGCACCACCACACCCAAGGCTGCCTCGAGTTCCACCCAGGACCCATCCTCGCTGTAATTCTGTCAGTCCTTTCATTATCCCCCAGTGCTAGCCCCTGATTTGAGCCCTTAGACCTCTGGTAGCAGTGTTAACTGACTGACCTGCCCTGGGCAAATTATTTCTCTGAGCCTTGACTTCTTCCTCGGGAAACCCAGAAACCTCAATCTCTTTGGACTGCCATGATGCTAACTCTGAACTCCTAGCACAGTGTGTGCCCATTCTGGGGCAAGGTGGGAGGCCAGGGGGTCTTACCGGCCCGCCTCGAAGGTAAACCGCGTGGCATCTCGGCCATAGCGGCGTAACGAGCAGAGAGGCCATGAGACGAGCTTGACGCGGGGGTTGTGTATATCCCAGAGGTAGATGTTCTCATGGGTGATCTGCAGCTTGCACTCGCCGTACACGTCCAGGTTGGGACAGGGCAGCAGGAAGACATTGAAGCGATCTGAGTGGGAGGAGACAGGTGGGTGTGGAGCAGCAGAGGCTGGGACCCCTGCCTCCTCCCCGACCTCCCTGCCACGCCAGGCCTCACCTGTCTGCTCGCACTGCACCCCGGGGGCCAGGAGATCGGGTTCCCCCAAACTGATGTCGTTGAGCCGTGACCCCAGACACTCCACAGACAGTGTCTTGTACCACTCTTCCGCCTCCAGCTCTGCAGAAAAGGGTTCCTCATCTTGCTGCCAGCTCAAGGGTGGCCAGGAGCCCTCCCACGTGCCTCAGCCCAAGTCATCCCACCATGCAAGTCCGGGGAAGCAAGGCCATGCTGCTTGCCTGCCCTCCTCAGTCCAGGGCAGCTCCCTCAAGGGGTCCCTATATCACCCTCCCCGGCCAAGGGCACCCCTGCTATACCTCCTCCTGGCTAGGCCATTGTGACCAGGACAGAGAACACATAGAAGCTGCAGCCCCAATGCCTCACCTGAGTCACAGGTGAAGGTACGTGCAGAGTCATCGGTGAATATGATGGCTACCGCCTGCCGCTTGGTCTCCTTGGGGAGCCGTGTGACACACTTGACATTGCTGATCTCAGTCACCTGCAGTGGCATCCACAAGGGACTAAGCCAAGTTGGTACAACTCTGCCTCCCCAGAGCTCTGCCACCCCCAGGAAGTGTTCAAGACTAAGCAAGTCATATTTGCTCACAAGATGGGGAAGCCCCAACTCTCCTAACCTTGGGGCAGCCTCGAAGGCACACAGACTTCTCATCCGGGTATTTCTCCAGCCTCTGGGGCCCCTTGCTGGAGGACTTCCGGAATACCAGCCAGCACCTCCGGTAGATCTGTGGAGCAAGATGACAGGGGATCAGGCCTCCTGGACCCTCCCACTTCGCCAGGCAGCGATGCGTTACCCCCGCCTGCCACAGGGGGCAGTGCCACGCAGCCCTCGCTGGAGTCCCTGCCTGGAGAAAGCTACCTGGGCACGGAAGTCAGGGTTAACACGGCACTGGGGGAGCAGTGCAAACTGTCAGTACAGTCATACTGGATGCCTTCGAAAGCCTGTTCGAAGGTTTCACATCCTCACTTTCTGGATCAGCACTCTGATCCCCAGTTCCTTCCAAAGGCCAGTTCTATTATCGTCCCCACTTTATAGACGGGGAAAATAAAGCACAGAAAGTTAAGCAGCAGATCATAAACTAGGAGCCGATACTTAAAGCAGGTTGTCATGATCCAGAGCAAACGTGTACAGCCCACTGCACAGGCTGTTCGGGCTGGAGCTCCAGCAGCACTGGCTACCACACAGAGGGTTTTTAAGGGACAGGGAGTAGAGTACCTGGCTGCCAGCCACCCTGTGCTGCTCATTGCAGTCCTGTCCTCCACACCACACAAAATTAAACGCTTTCCCTTCTCTTGTGTCCTCTTGCCAACTCCAGAGAATGAGAGACTAGGGTTACTTCCAGAGGTCCTCAGAGGTAAAAAGGAAGAGCTAACAAACTGGATGCCCTCTAGCTGTTCCTTCTTGTCCCAGCCACTGTCAACACCCCCCTGTGCCTTCAGTCACTTACATTCTCTAGAGCTTCCCAAACACTTCTAGGGATAAGGAGAGAGGGTTGACCGTTCTCTAGGGTTACAGGTTCGAAGTGGCCTATGACACACCTCAAGGTACCAGCTGAGCCACCCACCAGTGCTAATGTTCTAGGCCCACCCTCCTGACACAGGCTGGGCCTGATGTTTACCCACAAATACAGCATCCCCAGCCCCACTCTCACCACAAACAAGAGGATGAGGGGTGGCCCAGAGCAGAGGAGGCTGTGGCCTGGAGGCCACAGCCCCAAACCCTGCCCTTCCTCAGCCCTAGTCTACCATGATGTACCAGGTCCACAGCAGGCAGGATTGCAGGGTGCCACAGGCCTAGATTGCCCCCCATCTCATGAAGCCCCATGGAACCAGACTACTCTTGGCTCTGGTCTGGGACACCCCCCACCCCCGTCTGTCCTGCACCCCTGACCTAGCTTGGCTCCTGGCTGGTCCACCTTGCCCACAGAAGCCCCTAGCTCCAAGCTCTAGAGCACCCCTAAGGTAAAGACCTAAGGAATATCCCCAGAATGCTCGTTCATACCTTGTAGCCTCGTTTCGGAGCTCTGCTGAACACATGAATGAGCATAAGAGGGACAGTGAATGGATGGATGGATGGGCGGCTAAATGAGTGTGTACTGCCGACCCAGATACACACCCTGCAGGCTGAGTCCCAGGCAGCCTGCAGTGGCAGGGGCAGGAGCCTGGGGGCCTGAGGACCCTGGTTGCCTGGTTACAACATACACAGTCACACAGCCAGGGAGCCACGTGCTCAAGAGCCCTCCTTCCCACTTCTCCTACGGCTTTGATCAGTGCTTCAGAAGCTCTCTGCCACAGCTCTGCCGGGGAGGGAGGCCTGGCAGGTAGGAGGGTGGGCTCCCATCTGCACAGCCCCTCCTCCACCTCTGGGCCAAGACAAGCATGGCAGCCCCTCACATCACGGGAAGCCAGGCTTAAATCTGCAGAGGGCAGGGGGATTCCCTGGGTGGGAGTGAACCCCACACTGGACCTGGCCACGCCCCATCTCGTAGCCTCTTCTCCTGGCTGTACCCACCTGTCCACTTAGGGCCCCAGGATTTGTTCAGTTACAGACCCTAAGCGCCTGTCCCTATGGCCAGTGCCTTCTTGGCGAGCTCTGCCCTGGGACTGGTTAGGTATAGGCTACAGGAAGGAGGAAGGGGTCCCAGGCCCTTAGCCTCCCTACTGGGGCCTCTGCCTCTGTCTTTGTTCTGGGCTCCAAGTCAGTGGGCTGAATCCCTGCCTCAGGGAAGAGCAAGTGGCCAGTGGCTGCCCAGGCTCAGTCTCCACAAGGCTAGGTCCAGTGTGGGCTACAAATTCAAGTCTAGAGAATACTCCAAACATGCCACAGCTCTGTCCCGCAGGGTGGCTGGCCCACCTGAGAGCAGTGAGATACCGCCCCTTCCCAGACACAATGTACTCCCTCAGGAGCCGGGAGGGCCAAGACCCAGCCCCTCCAAGGCCAGACCTGCCTGCCTGGTACCTAGGGGGGAAGCCAAGTGTCAGAGCATGGAGTCTCCCCTCCTCACCCTCCTCCCAGCTCAGGCTGAGCAAATAAGCCTTGAGTAGCCTGAGCCCACTCCCACCCCATTAAGGCAGTGAGGAGAAAAGAAAGGGAGGCTAGGAGCCTGGATAAATCTCCACCTGGGCAATTCTGGTCACTAGGTCTTCCCTTCCTGCTGGGGAAGGGGCCGCTGCCAGCCTCTTCACTGGAGGCGGAAGGAGGATCAGCAGGGAGTAGAGGCGCCTCTTAGACACCTTACCAAGATGGTTAAGTGGGTCCCTGGGGCACCTACTTAATGCCTTTTGGGGGACCTTCCCCAGCTGTGGGGTACAATGTCCTCTGAAGCTACAGCCCCTCCAAGTCCCAGCCCAGGGCCAACCAACCATACATGATGTTTCAGATCCACGGCAGGCAGGACTCCAGGGCCACCCTCCAGCAACTCAGAGCACTGTGGCCTGTCCCAGAGAAACAGAAACGGGCCACTCTGCCTGTGAGTTTCCCTCTACAGAGGGACCACAGAAGTGAGGGCTCTGGCCCCTGGTATACCCCACCGTGTCTCTCCTTTTCAAACATTTAACACCAAACACAACAGCAAAATAAATATGCACACTCAGAAAGCAGTGAGAAACAGGAAGATGAGGTACTTTAAAGAAAAGAGGCCAGGAGAGGTGAGAGAAGAGAGGCAAGAGGCCCAGTGAAGTAGAGAAGCCGGCAGCCCAGTGTCTCCAGCTGCTCTCGCTGCTGCTGCTGCTGCTGCTGCTGCTGCTGCTGCTGCTGCTGCTGCTGTGGTGACAACTTCAACAATAGCAGCGGAGCCGCTGCCCCTCAGCCACAACGCCGGCCCCGATGCTGGGGTGCCAGCCAGCCAGCCCTGCTGGGTGGGGGCTGCAGCAGGCAGAGCCTGGCTGGCACATGCCAGGCGGCCCATGGTGAGAAGCCCAGAGACCACGAACACACGATGCCAATCCACCGGCAGACAGCACAGACCGCACGCCATGCCTCCAGACCCGTCCTGAGCCCCTGCCCCCCCGCAGGGCCCCTGCCACGGCCACTCACCCCAAGCTTCCTGCTCTTCATCTTCACGTAGCCCTGCTTGACGATGTCGTTGAAATTGGTCGCCATGGTTGCCCCGCCGGCTTGTCTTTGGGGCGGGGCGCCGTAAGGGCTGAGGCAGGGGAGGGATGCCCAGGTGGCCTCGGTCTCTGACTCCTCTGATCACCTGTTCCAGATGTGCTGTCTGTAGTCTGTCCGTGTCCGTCGGGGCTGCTCCTCACCTCGGCCGCCTCAGCATTGTTCTAACAGTTCCTCTGCCGGGCGCTTGCTGGAAACACAGATGACAGGGAGATTAGAGACAGTGACATCTCTCTCATCCCCTCACTGTCTCGCTCTCTTTTTTCCTTCCTCTTCCCACACTCCTCCCTCCCGCCCTCCGCCCTTCTTCCTTCCCTTCCCTCCCCACCCCAGGGCGACAGAACCATTCAGGAAAATGAGGTGGAGGCAGCAGCGAGGAAAATGGTCCAGCCCAGTCCCCTCCCTCACGGCTAGGGCTGGCAGTTAACCCCTTCCTGGGAGGACAGAGGACGGCTCCGAGGCGCTGTGGAGGTGGGGGCAGAGGAAGGGAGGTGGCTGGGCCCAGGGCTGGGGCCGGGAGCGCTGCCCCTCCGCTCCTCTCTCCGGGAACGACTCTGGGACAGCCCCTAGGGCACTTTGCCAGTGCAAACCCCACCTGGGCACGGAATCCCTGGCTGGGGAAATGGGGAGGGGCCTAGGAGATGACCCAGGATCTGGTGTGGGAGCGAACCCTGAACTTCGCCCTCTTGGCCTCAGAAGGACCCAGACCCCCTGCCACACTCCATCTTGTACCTGGACCCTCCCATACCCCAGGCCCACTCAGGCTGCACTCCAGCAGCCCCTGGAGTCCTCTGGGCGTTGCTTCCTGGGTGGGAGGGCAGAGTCCAGCAGGGCGGGGCCCTAGATAAGCAGAGGAATGTGCTGGGCAGCTGGAGGTGGCTGCGGTGGAAACAGACTTTTCGGCCTAGCCCCGGCCTTGGGAAGACTGGGCCGATGAAAGGCTAGGGCTGGGTCCCAACAGGCCACTGGGTCTGGCCTGGCCAGCCAGTGCCACCACGAGCACCGGCAGAGTTAATTACAGGGGAAAAGTAGCCTGGGCCCAGGGCCCAGGACCCAGGGCTCAGGACCCAGTCCAAATGATACAGAAGACAGTATGGGCCCCAAGCAGAGTTCAGCATAGAAAAGGGAAGAGGGGTATCAGCAGGGAGATTCAGTCAGGCAGATCAACAGACACAAACTCATAGGAATCCCCGCAGTGACCCAGTCTACCAGCCCGATTTTACAGATGAGAAAAGAAAGTTGCCCAGAGAGGGTAAGCCACAGAATCAAGCCACACAGCAAGTCCGGGGCACAGGCAGGAATGAATGAGACATTCCAGGATGGGTGATACAAAACATCATCTTGCAGCCAGCTCCAGCTGCCTACTACCACCTAACCTCAGGGGCACAGCTACACCAACAACACGGCTCCCTGCGTTTTCAGGCTCACTAGGATTCAGTGGCACTCCGGGGGTCAGCTGAGTATCGGTGCTGCCAGGATGGGGCCCCAGAGCAAGCACACTGCAGCAGCTTGGCATTAATTAATCTCCCGGAGGCCTGTCGGTTGAGTTTCTAACAAGGAACAGATGGGACACTGCCGTGGGCACGCACAGACAAGGGGAAGGGCAGAGGGTGGCGTCCTCCCCAGCCGCGTGCACCCCTAACACCCTGCCAGTGCCCCTCCTGTCATTCACTTCCCGCACCCCAGTTCCCAGGGCCCCGGACCCTCCCACCCCAACAGCTCTGCTTCCCTCGGGGAATCCAGTCCTGAGGCCCTGACTCACCCTGGCTTGGACAGTGAGAAGAGCATCAGTGTCCCCAGCCCTGTGTCCGCTGCCTGCCGCGGGGCTGTCCCACGGCAAGGACCAGCGCCACCATGTCCCCCGCAGCCCCCCGGCAGTGCATCCCGCATGAAGGCCCCTTTTTCAATGCACCTCCAAGAAGCCCCCAGGTCCTTCCTTCATCCAGAGTGCCCGGAGAGTGACCCAAGCCGGCTGTGCGGTCATGGACAAGCCCACTAACTCTGCGTGCTGTTTCCCTACGGATTCTTTTTTAAAGGCTAAACCTACCTACTTTAAAAGAGGAAAGGAATCCAAGAGGCATCCACTAGCTGCCCACTCACTCTGGACCCAGAACTTCTGCCTTGAAAGCTCAGGGCTGTTTTGTTTGTTCTGTTTTGGTTCCAAAAGCTGCTGCCTGGCTGTGACCGAAACCACCTCCAGGCTGCCTTCCACCTGCCCAGTGCGGCTCCCAGTGGCTCCCAGCAGCAGCCCAGGAGAAATGGTGGCCATCACACTGGGCACACTCCTGCTGTCTGCCCCTAGTCCCACACCCCACCCCCTCCCTCAGGCCCCAGAAGAAGCCTCATGGGACTAAACCTGCAGTAAGAGCAACTTTCTCAGGGAAGCCTGGGGGGCAAAGTCCTGGCAGCTTATCCTGCCCTGAGTCACAGGGGCCACTCTCGTCTCTAATGAGGTTTGCAAGATCAACCTCCGATCTGACGCCCAAAACGGTAGGGCAAAGAGCGGTGGGAAGGTTTGCAGGGAGTAGGAAGAGCCAAAGGGTGGACCCACAGATCTGACAGGCAATAGATCAAGGCAGGGGAACCCGCAGCCAAGCCATCCTCCAGAGGGACTGCAATGTATTAAGCAACAGAGATGGCCCAAGATCCCTCTGTTAAGACCCAACAGGTGTCAAGAAGTAGGGGGCAGATGAGGCCCACCCTTGCCCACTGCCCCCATTGCTGTTGAGCCACCACCGCTAGACTTTTTCAGGCAGGGACAGGGAGGGACCCTATTCTGAAAGGGGCCTCCCTCCAGCACAGGGCATGAGGTGTACAAACTGGGAGCCCCCCAGAACAGCAAAGCAGAGAGGCCAGCAGCCCCTCTCAAGAGTCTGGTATGGGGCACAAGGGCCCCAACCCCTCCTCCCAGTCTGGCGTCAGTGTGGCTGCTCCTCTCCGGTCGGTGTCTGCCCTGGGCTGGGCCACCACAGCACCTCACAGAACAGCCGGGCTGGGAGTTGCTGTGGTCCCCAGAGAGGGCAGGTCCCCATGGGGAGAGGAGGAGAGGGGGTGTCTCAGGTGCCCAGCAGGGGTGGGGCGGGCCCTGCCCATCCACCTGCCCCGTGGGGCAGCCACTCTGAGCTCTCCCTCCCTGGACTCTGCCTCGAGGCTTTGGCTCCAGAACAAACACTACTCACTACTCACTGAGGCCAGCACAATGGCAGAGCTGCCTGGCTGGCTGGGCCTCCCCGCCTGGCGCTGGGATCTGATGCTTGGATCTTATCAGAGCGTCAGGACAGCCCTACCTGCACAGCTTCTCACTATCACGTAGTCTGGCTGTCTCCACCCCAGCGAAGATCCTATCTGTGGGGCAGATTCTCCCACCACCAGGGTCCCTTCGCACTACCTGCTGATCTGACCTCCCTCCCCCATGGGACTGTTACGGGCCACAGGAGTGCTCTCGAAAATCTCCAAATCCCCAGAAGGAGCCACCACCCCAAACAGATCCCATCCAAAGCAGGTGGCCAAGACAGACCAACACCTAACTGGGCAGAGGAAGGGAAGGGGGTGCATCTGAATAGCATGGTCTACAGACCCTAACGGAGGAAAGCGGCACCATGACCCTGTGCCACGCCCATCTGTTCTCTTCTGGGCCCCTGCCTACCCCGTAACATGCCAAACTCCTCCTACAGAGTCACAACACTGTTCCCTCACATGGTCTCGAGTCATTCTAACACTTCCTTCAGACCTCGGTGCAAAGGTCACCTGAGAGGCCTTTCCTGGACACCCTGGCCACCATGGCCAGAAAAGCCTGATTGCTCTAACATAACTCCAGTGGTCACTGCCTTTATCATACACACCACAACGGGGTTTTCTTGTTCCTTCATCTGTGCATTTGTTACTTGGCCACGGAGAGACATCTAGAATGTTAGTTCCTGCATGGCCGGGCTTCCTCTATCTGGTTACAGCTCCGTCCCAGCTCCTAGAATGCTGCCTAGTACCAAGGACCTGCTCACTGTTTGGGGTCTGAAAGAATAAATCACTCCCGGTTGTCCTCCTTGTCCTTTCTTCTTCCACCACCAATATCCACCCAGCCACCAGCTCAGCTTCCAAAAGCTGGCTCCCCCTCTGAGAGTCCCAGCTCTGGCCAGCAGAGTTTAGAGAACCAACTGAGCCCAAGGCCTCACAGTTTGATTCAAAGCTGCCTTGGGGGACCGTGAATTGCTGGTACTGTGTACAGGCCTGGCCAGAACCACCTTAGCTAGGGTTGTTGGGTGAGGTCATGCCCAGCCCGCTGCCCTGCCCAGAGGTAACCCGCACCCAGGCACAAAGACAGCAGTGGAGTGAGAGGACACAGCCCCTGGGACACAGTCCAGATGGGGGAGGAACAGCTTAGTCTGTACTGGAGCTACATCCGCCTGGAAAGCATCAGGAAAGAAACTGCATGAAACCTCATCCCTAACCGCTGTCCAGGGAGCAAGCCAGGGCTGGCGCTCAGCGCCCCGCTGCCCCGCGTTATCAGACAGCACACACAAGACCTCATCCAGTGCCTGGCAACTGTCTTGTCCCATCCAGTCCCTGCTCTGCCCACATCACTTAGGTGCCCAGCCTTGGCTCAAGCCCCTTTACAGGTGATGGAAAGCATTTAATTGGAACCAAAGCCTTGGAGGAGAAGGTGGGCAGGAGCTCCAGGCCAGGGAGAAAGGGTCTAGGGCAGGCGGCAGCTGGCCTTGAGTACAGCAGTGGTAGGAAGCTCCATCTGCAGGTGAGGTGGGCACTGGAGCCAGCAGGACTAGGGAAAACAGTTTGTGGGAACTGGAGGCCTGGAGCAGCAGCAGGCGCGGGCTCCGGAGGGGCAGGGCCTGGGTTTCTCTGGTAGGTAGGTACCTGTGTGTGCACCTGGGGTCAGGTCCCAATCTGGGCTTCCCAAGGGTGGGTTCAGCTCAGGGATAGTGTCCTCAGCTGCGCGATGCCTCGGGGATCAGGGCTCCGAGTCTCCCCCCCACCAGTAGGAAGGTCCCTGGGTCAGAGTCCTAAGGCTGGAGGTGTCCGAGTGTGCCAGGGGTGGGGGTGCCGAGGGTCCCTCAGGCTCGGCGCGGCCTAGGTCCACTTCACCACCACCCCGCCCCCATTTACCTTGGCGTCGAGGCCCGGGCCGGCGCCCTGGCTCAGCGGGGCCGCGGGACAGGCTCATGCCCGTGTCACGGTGCGGCCGGCGGGGGCGGCGGCCGGCGGCGCCGGACTCCGGAGGGAACGCGCGGGAGGAGCTGCCGCCGGACTCCGGATCCGGTCGGGCTGGGACTCGGCGGGCCACCGCCTCCGCGGGTCCACACCCTCCCCGCCCCGCCTCCGCCGTATTCCTCCGAGCCGCGGGACACCGGCTGGCCCAGCCCCACCGCTCCGTTCTGCGGCCCAAAGCCGGATCTCACGTTGCCTCTGAGCCCCTGAGAGCTGAGCCCCAGATCAGCACCCTCACCAGCTTCTGCAGGGATCATATGCACACCCATCGCTGTGCCAGCCCCTGTGATTTCCTGGGCTCCTCACAGCTCGCCACCCTCCCCCCATCTCTGCTTCTCCCCAGATCCCTCATGACCTCCTCCAGCCAACACCTCAAAGCTGGTCTTGTCTCTCAGGACTGTGCAAGTGCTGGTAATCACAGACGGGGACAGGTGACCGCTGTGCCCTGGGCGGGAACATCTCTGCTGGTTTTACACCATACATTCTCAAAGTGTGGCACCTGCTTTAGAAGCTTTTGAACACCATGAAAGTTGTCAGAAATGCAAATTTTCCACCCCACTGAGCATGGTGGCACCTGCCTGTCATTCCAGCACCCAAGAGACCCTGAGGCAGGAAGACAGTAAGAGTTTGAGGCTAGGCTGGGCTACATAATGAGTTCTGGCCTGAACTACATAGTAAGACCCTGTCTTAAAAAAAATTATTAAAAAAATTTCCTACCCTAATCCAAACTTTTAAAGTCTGAATTTCTGGGAGTTTCAAGCAGACACTGACCCCACCCCACCCCCAAGTAATTCTGATGCTTGCTAATATTTGAAAACTCCTGTTTTGGGACATTTATACAAAACTAAACCAAAGGCTCTATCTGAATAACTAAAATCTGGAGAAAGGAAAATCCCCTCAAGCCTAAACTAGTGGAGGGACAGGCTTATCTCCTGGAGCAACCAAGAACCCCCAACTTCACCCATAGAGCTCATCTGCCTACCCACAAGACTCCTGAACCTCAGCCTCAACCAGGGAACTTCAGAGAACCACTTTCTTCCCCCTCACAAAGTCCTGATGACCACTGTGGTGCCTGAGACCGGGAAAGAAAGAAGAATCGAGCAGCCTCAGGCCCCAAGCTTGAGTTAACCAGCCCTAGACTGCAGGGAAGGAAGGAGGGGTCTGTGGCCTGGGCCTTGACCTCTTGATCTTCTCATCTATCTTCCAAACTTGACCCCACCTGCTCTGCTTCAAACCACAGGCCATAAAGGCCCAGCACTCAATCCATCACCGCCAGAGGCTTTCACTCCCAGAAACCTCCAGAAGAGTTTAGTCAGCAACAAAGAAAATGAATTTTCATGATAAAAATGCATCTTTTCCAGGTGGGCTTTCCAAATTTCATTCTCTTATCCTGAAAATCGTTGCCCCATCTACATTTTGTCTGAACTATTGTCACCTGATTTTTCACCTACGTTTTCAAATAAAACTTTTTATTTTGAGATTTTTTTTTTTTTTTTGAGACAGGGTCTCGCTTTGTAGTTCAGGCTGGCCCTGAGCTCACTATGTAACCCAGGCAAGCTTCAAACTCAGCAATCCTCGGTCTCTGCCTCCCGAGTGCTAGGATTACAGGTGTGAGCCACCACGCCTGGCACTGTGGTTTGCGGTGTTGTTGGTGGGCGTGAGTCTCCACGCCCAGCATTGTATGTGGTTACCGGGGATTGAACTCAGGATCTTGCTCTTGCGAGGCAGGCACCAGAACCACTGAGCTAACCCTCCAGCCCTATTTTGAGATATTTTTAGATTCATGTGCAGTTATAAGATACACATACACACAAAAGATATAATACAGAGACATTGTGAATACTTTTTAATCAGGACCCCTAAAGGTGACAAAGTCTTGCAAAGACTATAATACAATATCCGCTCCCAGATGTTGACATTGGCACGGATAATGTAGAAATTTCCACTAAAATGTGGTAGTATATACCTGTCCATGGGATGCCGAGGTAGGAAATTTAGGAGTTACCTTTTTCTCTTCTTTTGTGGAACTCAAAACCTTGCACCTGGCAAGCAGGCGGCAGCACCAGTGAGCTAAATCCCCAGCCCACAGACTGGCAAATGTAGCAATAACCTGTCTCAAAAAATGCAAGGGAATAGAGATGTAATTCAATGATAGAGTACTTGCCTAGCATGCACAGAGCCCTGGGTTCAATGCCAAAAGGGGAAGGGGTTTCCAGCACCACAAAAAACCTTCCTGGTGCCTGTTCCTAGCCACGCCCACTTCTCCGCCCCTCCCTCTCCACTGTAACCCCTGACAACCACTAGTCTGTTTTCCATTTTTGTTCTTTCTTGTTATTTCAAGAATGTTCTACAATTGGCACCATAAATATGCAATCGTTGGGAATTGGCTTGTATTCACTAAGTCATCTTTGGTGATTCACCCTCATTGGTACATGTATCAACAGTCTGTTCCTTTTATTGCTGTGTAGTATTCCGTAGTGGTGCGCGCACGCCACAATTTGTTTATTTGTGCACCCAATCAAGGACATCTGGGTTATTTTCAGTTTTTGGCTGCTGTGAATAAAGCCGTTGTGTATAGAGGTTTTTGTGTGAACATATGTCTTCATTTCTCTGAGATAAATGCCTCCAACTGCAGTTGCCGAGTGCATAGTAGTTGCACGTTCTATTTTTCTTTTCTTTTTTTTTTTAAATGAAACTACCAAACACTTTTCTAGGGTGGCTATAGCATTTTACATTTCCACCACTAATGTGGAAATAGTCCAGTTTCTTCACGTCCTCTCCAGTTTTTGGTGTTACCACTACTTTTATTTTCTTGCATCATTCTGGTAAATATATAGTGATATCTTGCTGTAGTTTATATTAGTATCAAATATCTCTGACAGAGGACATCTTTTCATCACATGCTAATTTGCAATGTATCTTCTTTAATGAAATATTTTTTCATTTTTGTCCATGTTCTAATTTGATTATTTGCTTTTTCGATGTTGAATTTTGCAAATTCTTCATGTATTCTAGATAGTAGTCTTTTTTAGGGTATCTGATTCGCAAATATTTCCTCCATCTGTATCCTGTTTTTAAATCCACTTAACAAGATTTTTCACAGTGCAGAAAGTTTTAATTTTGATAGTCCAGATTGTCGGTTTTTCCTTTTATGCATCACACTTTTGGTGCCAATTTT